>JAVKOQ010000220.1:0-86568 GCA_031835245.1 Balamuthia mandrillaris
GACAGAGGCGGTTTCCTCAGCGGGAAGACTGGATGGGTCCACAGGAAGCTCCACGCCAATGCTGCCACTCATTTGTGAGAGTAATGGTTGTTGCGGCTGAGGTTGAAGTTGTTGATCAAAGGTAGGAGCAGTTGAAGATGAAGCGGTGGTAGTGGTCGGCCGCGGCTGGGTTTGTTGTTGGGATTGTGGTTGCAGCATATGCTGCCTCGACTTGTGCTTTTTCTTGGACGACTTCTTCTTGGACGATTTTTTCTTTTTCGAGTGGTGATGGTGCTCGCCATCCTTCTCCCTCTTGTTTTTGCTTTTACTTTTGCTCTTGCTTTTGCTTTTACTACTCCTCTTCGAGCTACCATTGTTGGTGTTTAAAGAGTCGGCAGTGGGAGCAGTGGCGATAGGAGCCGCGGCAGCAGAGGCAGAAGCAGGCGAAGTGGCTGGGCTTGTCTCTGCCCGAGAAACAACATCGGTGGCGCTATTGGAGGCCTCTCCTTTGTGCAACCGACCAGTGTGAATGGCCAATCCTCGCGCAGAGTTGATCTTCTTGCCGCAGACCGTGCATACAAATCCTGCTTTTTTCTTCTTCTCCTTCTCTGGTTCTGCCCTATCACCTCGCTGTGAAGCTGCTTCCTCCTCTCCTTCCATCTCCTCTTCCTCTACCTCTTCTTCCTCCACCAGTTCTTCTACTATTTCTTCAATTAGTACAGTTTCTCCATCCTCCTCTTCTTCCTCTTCTTCCTCTTCTTCTTCCTCTTCCTCCTCTTCCTCCTCTTCTTCCTCTTCCTCCTCTTCTTCCTCTTCCTCCAGTTCTTCCAGCGCTTGCGCTCGCGCCAACTCGTTGCTTACTTGCGGCTTTACCCTCAACATCCTTCAGCGTTGTTGGTTGCTCTGTTTGATCGCTTGCTCGTTTGATCTTTCTTCCTTGCTTGGATACTCAGAAAACTATCACTGCCGCAGTTGGAATGTATGGGGCTAACTTTTGCTCTATCCGTCTGTTGGTCCCATCGAGGAGCAGCAGCAGTATCAGCAACCCCGTTGGCAGCAGCGGCAACAGCAACGGCAACGGCAGCGGTGAAGAGAGAAAGCGTAGTGAGAGAAAAGCGAGAGAGAAAGAAAGGAAAAGGAAACGACAACAACAGGTCAGCAGGGCAGCAGTACCCACAAAACAAAAGTAGTGGGCAACCCAAACGGGAACAACCGAAAGAAAGAAAGAAAGAAAGAACGGGCAGCAGCAAGCACCAACACCGTGTTCGAAGAAAAACGAGAAAAAAAAAAAGGTAGTAGACGGTCAGCGATGGTAAAGGAGGACATCCTCCTCATCGAACAAGGAAGGAGGGGAGGGGTACAAAAAAAGAGAGTGGTGAAAGCCAAACCTTGGAATACCAAAAAAAAAAACAATGTGGAGGGGAGGGGAGGGGAAGGGCAGAAGAATTGATTCGTTGCGGGCAGGAGGGAAGGAAGGAAGGATGGAAAGAGAGCAGACTCCCCCCTCTCTCGGTTTCTGTGCTTTCTTGGCCTGTTGTTTGGTTGCTGCGCTGAAGACGCGTGGAGGGGCAGGGTTGCCCTGCGGTTTATGAGATGGGCGAGGGTTTTCCGTTCTGATCGTGGTCAAACCCGGACGGAACCAACGGAAAATCAGAGATGGGGGCACTTTAGATCGATGGTTGTTAGGATTGTCGACACGAAATGGAAATGGGGAATTGTGCCTAATTTCGGGGTTGTAGAGGAGATGTAAGGGATGACCCCTCGGAACGATCAACATTCTTGCCATTCTGAAGATGCCAAAGGAGTAGGGTTGATGATGAGTCGTGCTTGAGGAGTAATGATGCGTAGTGCTTGAGGAGTGTTGAGCGAAACACCAATGACCCCTCGGAACGATCAACATTCTTTCCATTCTGAAGATGCCAAAGGTGGAGTTGAGGATGAGTCGTGCTTGAGGAGTAATGAGCAGGAAGAACAAAAAAAAAAGAGAAGAAAGAAGGAATAAAGAAAAACAACACATCGGATCGAAAGGAAGCTTTTGGGAAAACCAACGGTTTGTGTTCTTTGAACGTTCTTCTGCGGTGGTGTGTTGGGGCTTTCTGAAAAAAAAAAAAACGAACGTCAATCACTAACAATATTTTTATATTTGTTCAAACAAAAAAAAAAGAATTCAGAACACAACAACATGGAAACAGATCAACTTTGGGGGTACGTCACACACCTGTTCTCTCGCTCTTTCTCTCTTTTCTGTTATTTGGGGGTGAGTGTGAGCGAACACTGACAATATTTTATTTGTGCTATTCAATGCAACAGCGATAAACCCAGTTGGGGTGACATTGAGGAGGAGGAGAGAGATATGACCGGCACCAAGGTCATAGAGTCTCAGCCCGACGAAAACGGAGTGAGAATAAGGACCGTGGTCGAGTACACCACCAACGAGCTCGGCCAGAAGGTCAAAACCACAAAAAATCTCAAAGTGTACAAAAAGCGCGTCAAGATCAGCAAACAAGCGCAAGCACGCAAGGTATACCCTGCTTTCGCATTTGAGCCTCTTTTTTTCACTGTTGTCTTCTTTCCTGTCTCTCTCTTTCCGCTTTTCTTCTCTTCGCTCTTCCTCCTTCCCTTTCTTCTCCACATTTTCTCTTCGCTTCTGCTCGCTTTTCTCGACTCCCTTGTTTTTCCTCTTCGTGTCTCGACCTCTTCTTTGTTTTCCTTTTGCAACTTCTCATCTCTTTTTTTTTCTCTCCTTGTTTTCAAAGAAATGGGCCAAATTTGGTGACTGCCGACCAGGAGAACAAGGAGTTACCCTGTTGGGAGAGGTGGTGGAGGTCGAACTGACGAGCCGAAAGAAGAGAGAGGAGGAGGAGGAAAGCATGAAGCTAGTTATCGATGATGTGCCCACCAAGAAGGAGACCTGGATGAGCAGAGCACAAAGATTGGGTGCCCGCAGTTGGGACGAGGTTACCGGTGGCGCTTCAGAAGACAAAGAAGGTTTCTATCCCTCCCCTCACCAATTGTCCTTTTTTTTTGCTTTGCTTTGTTTTTTGTTGTTTTGTTGTTTTGTGTTGGTATCCATCCTGACCATCGTTCATTTGTTGATTTTCTCATTTCCTTAATTTTCCTCTTGTTCTCTTCAACTCTATATTCTCTTTTTTTTCTACAATGTAGAAGGTGCTCCTGCTGAAGGTGGTGACAGAGCGGGTGGAGCTTACCTTCCGCCCTCGCTTCGTCGTGGAGCTGATCGCGACAGAGAAAGAGGTATGCCTTTTCTTTCCTTTTATCGTTTTCCCATGCTCTCTTTTTTTATCGTTGTTATTTTATTAGTTTCTTCTCTCCTGTCTTTGGAATTTATGGACTTACACACAAACAATTTAAACAGACGACACAACCACAGTGCGTGTCACAAACTTGTCCGACGACACAAGGGAGGAAGATCTGCGCGAACTGTTCCGAAGGTTCGGACCCATCCAACGAGTCTTCCTCGCCAAGAACAAATCCACCGGTTTGTCCCGCGGCTTTGCCTTCATCACGTTCGCCTACAAGGAGGATGCAGCCAAGGCCATCGAGAACCTCAGTGGCTATGGCTACGACCACCTCATTCTCAACGTGGAGTGGGCCAGACCTTCTCAAAACTTTTAAAACCCAACCCAACATTTCATACAGTAACCAACAACAAACGCTTTTTTATTTTATGTTCTGTTCTTGATGGTAATCATTTATTTATTTATTTATTTTTGGCGGGCTGGGTGTGTATTTATCAATACAATCCAAACCTAAGAGGGGTTACCGTGTGTTAAGCAAAGGGTTGTTTCATGAGTTCTTTAGACTTGGTCAAAGTATGGGAAAGAGGGTTTGGGTTCTAGCTGTTGTGAGGAAGAACGCAGAGCAATGAACACTGCTTCAAGTTATCCACGAACTAGGAAAGCCAGCACCGCAAGCAAATAGGATGAAAGGAGGTGCGACACCAAAAGGCCGCACTGCGCCGCGACGCATCACTTTGTTTTGTTTAACCCGCAACAAAAAATAGATACGGTTATCTCCTGGCCTTCAGCTACGCTGTCTTAGTTCTGTACTTTCTCGCTAGAAGGATGAACAAAAGGAAGTTGCACGCGAAAAAGGCCGAGAAGAAAGGACAACCAGACAAGAGAGGATGTGTTTTTAACATTATTATTATCAAGCGGGTTGTGGTGGGTTACACCACACTACACTACAACAAACTTAGAAGCACTTGCGGTGCACAATGCTAGGGCCAGATTCATCGTACTCCTCCTTGGAGATCCACATCTGTTGGAAGGTGGAGAGGGAAGCCAAGATGGAGCCACCAATCCAGACGGAGTACTTACGCTCGGGGGGAGCGATGATCTTGATCTTCATGGTGGAGGGAGCGAGGGCGGTCAACTCCTTCTGCATCCTGTCAGCGATACCAGGGAACATGGAGGTACCGCCGGAGAGGACGACGTTTCCGTAGAGGTCCTTACGGATATCAACGTCGCACTTCATGATGGAGTTGTAGGTGGTCTCGTGGATACCAGCAGACTCCATGCCCAAGAAGCTGGGTTGGAAGAGGGCCTCAGGGCACCTGAAGCGCTCGTTACCGATGGTGATGACCTGACCGTCGGGAAGCTCGTAGGACTTCTCCAGGGCGGAGGAAGAGGCGGCAGTCTGCATCTCCTGCTCGAAGTCGAGGGCGATGTAGCAGAGCTTCTCCTTGATGTCACGCACGATCTCACGCTCGGCGGTGGTGGTGAAGGAATAACCACGCTCAGTCAGGATCTTCATGAGGTAGTCAGTCAAGTCACGGCCAGCCAAGTCCAAACGGAGGATGGCGTGGGGAAGGGCGTAACCCTCGTAGATGGGCACAGTGTGGGTCACACCATCACCAGAGTCCATCACAATACCGGTGGTACGGCCGGAGGCGTAGAGGGAGAGCACAGCCTGGATGGCAACGTACATGGCAGGGGTGTTGAAGGTCTCGAACATGATCTGAGTCATCTTCTCACGGTTAGCCTTGGGGTTAAGGGGGGCCTCAGTGAGCAAGACGGGGTGCTCCTCGGGGGCAACGCGGAGCTCGTTGTAGAAGGTGTGATGCCAGATCTTCTCCATGTCATCCCAGTTGGTGACGATACCGTGCTCAATGGGGTACTTGAGGGTCAAGATACCACGCTTGGACTGAGCCTCATCACCGACGTAGGAGTCCTTCTGTCCCATGCCGACCATGACACCGGTGTGACGGGGGCGGCCGACAATGGAGGGGAAGACAGCGCGGGGGGCATCATCGCCGGCAAAGCCAGCCTTGCACATGCCGGAACCGTTGTCAATCACAAGAGCTTGCACTTCGTCTTCCATTGTTTAAGTTTGTTGTGTGTTGTGTTTTAGTCACGCAAAAAAAAATATTAACAGCGAAACTTTCATTGCTTTTATACCCGGCGGAAAAAAGGTAATACTCTCAACTTCGCAGTAGCGCGCAGTATTTTGGTCTATTTTCTAATACTGCGAGCTTATTGGTCAACAATTTCGCCAACGGAAATACTGCGCGCTACTGCGAGCCGGAGTTTGGATTGCTGACGTGTCGTCACCTACTGCGAGACAGAATTTCTCTGTAATTTCAAGATCAATCTGAAATCTGAATTTTGATTGGCCAGTTGATCCATCTGTTTCTCGTCGCGCCGGTGCTAGCGCATCCCGTCTTGCTTTCTTTTCTTCCTTTTGCAAGCTTATTTGTTGTGTCTTTTCTGTTTGTGTTTTATTATTATTAATACTTCCATACACCCAAAGCATAGAACAACCGAATGCGAAAGATGTCGCGCGCCATCTGTATGGATGCGGTGAGCGGCTCCAATGTTGAGCCGGCAATCTCCTGCCAGTTGACCGCCACCTCCACGATGGGTATTTTCTTTTGTTGCGCGATGTAAAGCAACTCCACGTCGAACGCCCATCTCTCGATGTGTAAGGAAGGGGCCACGCTGAAGGCTGCCTTTCTGGTGAACAGCTTGAAGCCGCATTGTGTGTCTTTGATGCCTCGCACGCACATCAACACGAACATGTGGAAGCCGTGCATCAACAAGTTGCGGAGAGGAGACCTCTGATGGGTTTGAATTTTTTTGAAAACAAAGAAATAAGGTGAGATGATGTGAAGAAAGATAAAGAAGCAAGAAGAAGAAAAAAAGAAAAAGAAGAAAGCAAAAATACTGATAGTAACGCAAGAAAGTAAACAAGGAAGTGAGTTAACCTTGGCAACAGCGTCATCTTTAAGATGGTCCCGAGAACCCACCGCAATTCCAAACTCATTTTCTTCAACTTTTTTCAATTTCGCCTCGAGCCTTTCAATGTCGGAAAACTTGGTTGCTCCGTCAGCATCCACCATCAAAATGTACTCACCACGCGCACAGAGCATGCCCTGTTGTCATCATATCAGCATTTGTAACGCCTTCATCTCTCAAAGGAAGAAGATAGAGAAGAGAAAGAAAGAACAAGAGAAGGATAGAACGAGAGAACTAGAGCACAGAGACGGAGAAAGAGGAAGAGAGAACGAGAGAAGAGATGAAGCAAAACAACAAATTAAAAAAAAACGAGAGAAATGAACAAACCCTTTTTACAGCTCCTCCTTTACCTCTGTTCTTCAACAGCGTCAGCACTCGCAGGTCCTCCCCGTCGTTCCTCTTCTTCGCGTACTCATGCGCCACTTTGGTGGTCTTGTCCCGGCTCCCATCATCTACCACAATGATCTCAAAGGAGAAGTGCGGGTCTTTCCGCCTCCTTCCGTCGAGGTAGTCCAGGGTCTCGTCCAACATGACCGGCAGCCGCTTCTCCTCGTTGTAGGCCGGGATGACCACGGAGAGGGTGACGGCGGGGGAGAGCGTAGTGGAGGGAAAATTTTTGCGCTCTTTGGTGCTGACGTCCACGTAGGCTCGCTCTCCTTCCTCCCAGAGAACGCTCGTTTTGGAGAGCTCACGAAGGTAGCGGAACAATTTGATGGAGATGAACAGCTTTCAAAAGCAAACAACGAAAAAAAATAGTCACTAAGAGATTAATCATAATAATAATAATAATAAAAAATGTGAAGCGTCGACGTACAAAAAGGACGGCCAGCAGAAGGACCACCGCCTCGGTGAGGCCTAGGAACGCCATTGCTTTTGTTTTGTGTTTCTTTTTTTGAGGGAAAAACAAGTTCACCAACCAAGAAAGAAAGGGAGAAAAAAAAATAATAATAATAAAAAAAAAGAGCGCGGCACACACCACAAAAAAAAAAAAAAAAAAAAAAAAAACACACACACACACACAAAGGAAAAAAAAAAAGTGCCACGTCTCTCTCCTCCCGTTCTTCTTTCTTCTTTCTTCTATTGCACAGTTTTTTTTCCTTCTCTCTTCTTTCGTGTCGTCCCGTAAGGTTCAGTTTCTTCCACGACGACATGAATGAGTTCACCCTGTCGAAAATTTCTTTCGTTGTAATTTTTTGTATTTTTTGGTGTGAGAGGAATGCAGGTAGTGGTTTGCTGTTTTGAGTTTTGTACAAAAGCATCTACCTCCGTTCTTCTTCAAGAGGGGGATGACAAAGCCGAGGAAGACAGCGAGACCACCGGGCTGTCCTGAGCATGCGTCTGCGGCGAGCAGCACTCCTCTGAGGAGCCCTCCGACGAGGCCTCCGAGGTCACCACCGACGATGACGACGGCGACGATGAGCCCGACGACGAAGAGGAGGATGAAGAACTATCCTCATCTTCCTCCTCCAACCACAACGCCGGTCGTTCACTCCCTCTCGCACCTGCACCCGCACCGCTTCCATCTCCGTTATAGTTGCTGGTTGATGGCACCATCTCTCCTCGTTGCCAGAGTCCATCGTACTTGCTGCCGTTGGGCCAAATGTAGAGCCCATAGCCGTGGCGGCGGCCGTTGCACCATTGCCCTTCGTAGGTGCTGCCGTCGGCATACCGCATGAAGCCCATGCCGTGCTTCTCGCCGCGCTTCCATTGGCCCTTGTACTCAGCGCCGTTGGGCCAGACGTGCACGCCGTAGCCGTGCTTCTCTCCTTTGCGATAGCGGCCTTCGTATTTGGCGCCATTTGGCCATACTGGTTGTGTTTTTTGTTGAAAAAAGCGAGTGAGACAAAGAACATTATTGAAAGTTTAAAAAAATAAAACCACATTTTTCGCTTTTTCTTTTCTTCCAGTTTCTATGACGCACACAAAAGCAGAAAGAGAAAACTAGAAAATATACGTACGGTATACTCCATAGCCATGCCGCTTGTTCTTCTTCCACTTGCCATTATAAAAGACCTCTCCCTGTTCGTTAAATACCATGCCGCCACCGTGCTTCAGCCCTTTCTTCCACCTTCCAACGTACTTGGAGGAGTCTGCCCGCATAAAGGTACCTTTGCCATGCTCTTGGTCGTTGCGCCAGCCGCCGCTGTAGACGTTGCCTCGGCCAACCATCATCCCCATTCCTTGTCGTTTGTTCTTTTTCCATTCACCTGTATATTTCTTGCCATCTGCGTGCATTTATTTTTGAAAGTAACGAAGATGGTAAATGAAAAAGAAGTTTTGGCAGAAGAAGGAAGAAGAAGAAGATTGCAGAGATGCAAGGGCAAAAAAGAGAGAAAACATACCAGGCCAAGTAAACACGCCATAGCCGTGCTGACAGTCGTTCTTCCACTCGCCCTCATACTTCTCTCCTTCGGCAAAGAACATGGTGCCCCTTCCAGTCCTCACATTGTCCTTCCAATAGCCCTCATAGCGTGCCCCGCTGGGCCAATAGTACTGCCCATAGCCTTCAAAGCGGTCGTTGACAAAGTTGCCCATGAACTTCCTCCCATCAGCATAGTACCTCACGCCCATGCCGTTCATGTAGCCATCCAACCAAGCACCCACATGTCGCTCTCCATCCGGCCAAATGTACACCCCATGGCCGTGCTCATAGTCCTTGAACCACTCCCCTTCGTACACCCCTCCGCCAGCATCCACCATCTTTCCTTGTCCGTGGCGGTCATCATCCTTCCACTGTCCTTCGTATAACCTTCCGTCGGGCCACCGACAAACGCCACAACCGTTCCTGGCATTGTTGGCCCACTGGCCCTCATACACTCCACCATCGCCGTAGACCATCTTGCCCCTACCATGGCGCTGCCTGTCCTTCCATTCACCGGTATAGCAACCCCCATCAGCTGTATAGCGGTGCGTCCCTTGGCCGTTCTCGCAGTCATCCCGCCACATGCCCTCGTAGATATCGCCGTCCTGCCACTGTGCCTTGGCGTACCCTTCTAGGCGGCCGTAACGCCATTGGCCTTCAAAAACGCCGCCGCGAGGGTCAATGCGGCTTGTCTCCATTCCGTAACCGTGCAGGTTGCCGTCACGCCATTCTCCTTCCAGGCGGCAGAGCACATTTTGTTCTTCCTCCTCTTCGTCTCGTCTGCCTCTTCTCCGTCGGTGTTGTCTGTTACTTCTGCCTGTTCCTCTTGTTGTAGTTGTGGTCATTCTGCCTCCTCTGCCTCCATCGCTATGTTGCTGCAGTTGCTGCAGCTGATGTTCAGGTAAAGGAACAAGATAGTATCCAACGGCGCCGTCAGGTATCAGTTTTGGATCTTCGAACCGAACCATCTTGCTACGAAACAGCCATTCCCAACCCTTTCGGAAGCGCTCGTACAGCTCGTTGCGAAGAGGTGGACAGTTTTGCTCATAGAGGCGTTTCCAGAGATCATCGTGGCGGCTGATGTCGTTGAAGCTCTTGCACACGGTCCGGATACCGCATAGCTCTTCTATTGTAAAGTAGGAGAAGATATGAAGCACCATTTCGAGAGGAAGAATGGCAAACAGTCCGAGCGACCATGCAAACTCTTCTTTGCCAAACTTCTGTTATAATGCATTGTTGGTTGTCAAAATCAGCGTCAAAGCAAGACAGGAGAGAGGAGGGAAGAAGAGAGAGAGAGAGAGAGAGAGAGAGAGAGAGAAAGAGAACTGACCGTTGAATACTGCTCTATCTTTTCCAACAAATTCAAATAGTTGAGAAAACTATCAAAGACATCAGCATCCACCACCAGTTTGTCATTGCATGCTGCTTTATACTTTGCCACCAGCTCTCTTAACTGCAATAATGGCATTGAAGAGAGCGCTCCTCCGCCTCTTCCTTCTCCTGCTTCCACGTTACTACCATCCGAAACAGAAGAAGACGAAGCAGACGAAGACAGAGATGAAGATGAAGAAGATGGCGGAGACGACGCTAATGATGACAAAGTCTGAGGACTGCTTCCTCCTTCTAATCCGAAAGAGAAGTCCTCTCCGCCACCCAACGGTCCTTCCGCTGGCATCCTTCCAGATGATGTCAAAGCGCTAAACCGACGGTGCTTATTGAAGATGTTGCTACTTTTGTTAACAGTTGCTTCCTCTCCCTCCTGTTTTCGTCGTCTTTCTTCCTCGGGGTCCTCTTCGCCGCCTTCGCTGCAGTAGCCACCGCCATTATTGGTGTTGCAACAGTAGTTGAAGTAAGAGGACGGCATCGAGGTTATGGATGTCGTCGTTGCAGGCGATAGAGAAGGAGATGAAGAAGGAGAGGCGACGAGTGGAGGCAAAAGGAGATGGTGCAAAGTTGCCTCCCGTTGGTGAAGTGGTTGTTGGTTAATGTGACGCTGGTGGTATGCATGCGCGTCCTCTGCTTGCTCGTTTTCTTCGCCCTCCTCCTCTCCTCCCCACCGTCTCTTCCGTTTTGGTTTATGAACGGTCAACGTTGGTGTTGACGTTCGCCCGCGTCGTATGCTTTGTTGATGATGATGTGGCTGTGTTGTTGCTGTCAAAGTTGAAGGAGAAGAGGGGGAAGGGGAGGAAAATGGAGAGGTAGGGTCGTGAAGAAAAGCGGTTGTTGATGAAGTAGGAGGTCCACCTAGATGAAAGTTCAATGGAGAAGAGCACAGGGAAGAAGAGGAAGAGGAAGAGGAAGAGGAAGAGGAGGGGGAAGGGGAAGGGGCGTTCATTCTTAATACCGTCGAGGAAGGAGATGCAGTTGAAGGTAAGGTTATGGAGTAGGGGCAGGAGGAGGAGGATGTGGAGGAAGGTTGGCAGGAAAGGGATGGGCAGGAGGCAAACCGTCGTTTTTTCTGGGGCGGGGGACAGGCCACGGGGAAAGGGGTGGCGCCCCCGCCGCCCGCCCCAGCCAGAGAGCCTCGCTCGTGGCTCGCGCTGCTGGCCTTGCTCTTTTTTTTCTTGTTCTTGTTGGTCTCCGACGAGGCAGCAGCAGTAAACATGGTCTTCTCCTCCTCTCCGCTTGTAGCTTTTAATTTATTACTTGCAAAAATAAAGAAAAAAAATAGAGTAGTAAAAGAGTAGTGGGTCCCGTCTTTCTGCCTTCTCTCCACCTTTTTTCTGCGTATGACGTTTTGACTAGGTAATTTTGTTTAACAAAATCTTTCTTTACGAAGCAAAGGGGGAGAGAGGCCCACTTTTTCTTTTCCCAATCAAGAAGGAAGGCAAACCTTTTTTTTTTTTTTACTTTTTTGACGTGGTCGGCTGAAATAAAAAAAAAGGGGCGAATAGGTTGACCGAGGTGCTGGATTACCTTTTGTTGGTTTTGGTGGTGAACGTTTCTTTTCTTTTTCCTGGTTTTCTTTTTCTTTTTGGAAATTTAGATAGAATTTCCATCCACATGTGTTTGGTCTGCACCCTTGGGTAGAGAGGGACCTCAGGGAAGGTGTGCGAGCCTACCGCCGCGCTCCATCACAGCGCTGTCTCTCCAGAGAGAGAGAGAGAGAGAGAGAGAGAGAGAGAGATGCGGAAGCCAAAAACACACTGCAGGAGACCAGTCTTCGCATGGTGATTTCCGGTGAAAACGTAAAGGTTACGGCCATTCCGAAGTTTACCTGGCAGCTGCGTCAGATCTGCCCAACCTTTACCTTTTCCAGTATTATCCCCTTATTTGGGCATCATACATCGATCACAAAGAAGCCGGATCGAAAATTCCTGGAATCACAAAATTTGATGCATTCTTGGCATTCTTTAACTTTTTAAAATCCGAACACAAAAAAAAGAAGGCAAAAAAAAGGGGGATTTGGGTGAGAGGTGAGTTGTCGGAGTGTTGCTGCTCTCTCTTCTCTGGTTGTTTGTTGTTAGTCGGTGGATTGTCTGCTTTCTTTTTTGCTAAACCCTCATCGTTTGGATCTGGGTGTTTGTGTTTCTTTTTTGTAATTTTTTTTCTCCCTTCTTTGTTTTTTCCTCAGCCAAAACGGACTGTTTACTACGTTTTTCTTTGTTTGATTGATGAGATCTCTCACTCACCTTTTTCCATGCGAATAATGATAATCTTTCACAGTTTGGAGCAGTTGTTGATTGGAAGAATACACGCACGCACACCAAAGCAAAAATAATCATGGCCCAACAATTCGTCCCTTTATTGAACAGAATCGCCATTGGCGCTGCTGCCCTCGGTGTGGTAGGCTACAGCATCAATGAGTCCATGTATACCGGTACACTTCACTCCACTTTTATGTGTCACTCTTTCTCCTCCTTCCCTCTCTCCTCTCGCTCATGCACAAAAAAAAAAAACCAACAGTGGACGGTGGTGAAAGAGCTTTGATTTTCGACAAAACCAGGAACGGTACACGAGAATTCGTGGTGGGTCCTGGCACTCACTTCCTCATCCCTTTCCTTCAATACCCCATCATATACGACGTGCGGACCACTCCCTTCAACATTCGCACTGAAACGGGAAGCAAAGGTCTGTTATTCTTTTTGTTTTCTGACTTGGAAAAACTGGCTTTTGTTTTTTTTTCTGACTTTGCTATGATTTTTCCGGTTTCAGATCTTCAGCGTGTGATGATCACTCTGCGAGTGCTTTACAAACCTGAGGAAAAGCGTTTGCCATACATTTACCAGAGATTGGGCACTGACTACAGCACAAACGTCTTTAACTCTGTCGGTAACGAAGTGTTGAAAGCCGTTGTTGTACGTTATTTCTTCTTCCTTTTTGAGAAACGAAGGTTTTCGCTTTTTGCACTTGTTTACTAATTCCCCTCTCTCTTACTCTCCCTCTCACAAAGGCCGAGTACAATGCCACAGAGCTTATCTCTAGACGAGAGGATGTACGTTTTGGTCTCACTTTGTTTGATTGCGAAAGTCACAAGTGCTCATGTACTTTTCACACTGCAGATCAGTAGAAAGATCCGAAGCCGTTTGGTGAAGCGTGCCGGTACTTTCGGTATTATTCTTGATGATGTCGCCATTGTACGCCCTCTCTTTCCTCTTTGCTCACTCCTCTCTTTGCTCATTCTCCTTCTCTGACTCTTCAATGCCCTCAAACAATAGACCCACTTGACTTTCAGTCCTGAGTACGTGCGCGCCATTGAACACAAACAAGTTGGTACGTTGATTATTCCTCAAGTCTTTGACTCTTTTTCTTCTCTCTCTCTCTCTCTCTCTCATCAAACTTCAACAACGAAAACAATAAACAACAGCCCAACAATTGGCCGAGCAAGCCAAGTTCGTGGTGCTGAAGAACGAGCAAGAGAAGCTGGCCAAGATCATCATCGCCGAGGGTGAGGCCGAGTCTGCAGCCCTCATCGCCAAGGCCATGGCCAGCGGCCCTGGCTACATTGCCCTTCGTCGTATCGAAGCCGCCAAGGACATCGCCGCTGAACTGGCTCGCTCCAGGAACGTCGTCTACTTGCCCAGCGGAACGAATGTCCTCATGAACCTTCCTCACTAAGTCTTCTTTTCCGATATTTTTTTTCTGTTCAACTTTTCTCTTGGGCTTATGTTTCGTTTTCTTTATTTTTTTTTTCTGCGCTCTCCGCTCTCTGCTCTCTCCTCGCTTTCCTCTCTCTGCTCTCTGCTCCCCAGCTTTGGGGCACAGCTATTAGGATGATATGATCCTAATAGCATGCGCTAATATGGAATATCCCGAAATGTGAATTCCTCGAATAGCATTCCAATCATTCCCGGCTCATTATACATTGTCGACAGCTAAACGAACCAATAGGAGGGGACCCCTCATAAGAACAAAAAGAAAAGAGAGAGAGAAGAGAAAGACAAGCAATAAAAAGAAGACCTCTCTCTCTCGTTCTATTTTATTAGGATTATTTTTAAGAATATTTATATGTGGACGGAATGGAACTTGAACCGTGGTTGAAGGAACTGGGTCTCCAAGACCTTTTGCCTTCCCTCCAAGAAAATGGTACCATGTTTTTATTTTTTGCTCTTTCTTTCCTACATTTTTTTTTGTGTCAAATCTTAATCTTTTATCCTCTTCTTTCCTCTCTCGTGCTTGTTTTGGCTCTTTAAGGGATCCATAAGGTCAGTGACCTCGATGGGAAAGACAAAGAGCAACTCCGTCGTTGTGGAATCGCGTTGGGTGACTGCCTTTTCTTGATCGACTCTTTTGCTGGCTGGAAGAAACAAAATGACATTGAAGCAAAAGAAGAGGTAGTCACACCGACAGAAGAAGAAGTAGAGAAAGAGGAACAAGAACAAAAAGAACAACTGGAGCGTGAACACGAGACAGCAGAGAAAGAAGAAGTTCAACTACCAGCGCAAGAAGAACCGAAAGAAGACGATGATAGCGAAACATCGAAAGACGGGAGTCTCACTCCAGCGAGCGAAGAATGTTTAAGTCCGCTAATGGGAGGCGAAATGAGAGGCGGCAAGAGAACGAGGAACCAAAGAAGGAGAGAGCGAAGAAGAAGGCTTCGACAGGAGGCTCTGATGAAGGCTGCCGCCAACAGCAATCCTGGGAGTGGCGTTGTTGTGTTTGCAGTAGATTCTCCGGTCTCTGCTTCTGACTCCGAAAGCGATGCTGAGCTAATGTCAGACTCATCAAGAGCGGAAGAACAAAGAGAAAAAGAGGAGGAGGAGCAGGAAGAGAAGAATAGAGAAGAAGGTGAAGAAAAGGATATCAGAGCCGAAAATGAGTCAGAGCAAGGAAAAGAGGCAAAAGAAAAGGAGAATGAAGGAACGAAAGCATCACAACAACAAGAAGTGAAAGAACAGACAGAAGAACATAGCAATGAGTCCAAACAAAATGAAGAGAAGCTAGATTCTATTCCATCAGACACACCCGAACAACTAGAGAAAGAGACAACAGAGAACGACATACTCACAGAGAATATTGATAACAGCGAGAGAGCAGTTCAAGGAAACGAAAAAGAAGAACAACAGGAAGAGATGACGGCGTTGAAGGAGGAAGAGGAAGAAACGGAAAAAGAATCAAAAACAGGAGAACAAGAGGCAAACAATGCGGCTTTAGTTCCAAAGGAAGGTGGAGAACACCAAGACAAGACGGACCAACTTGTTGACCTCCCAAGATCAAGAGCTCACACTGCGGATCTTACTACCGCTTTACGTCTTCGTCGTCTTCCCTCGTTGCTCTCAGAAGAAGAAATCATGGCAAGCGACTCCGTTCTCGCTCTTCTCAGTCCTCGTGGAGAGAAAGCCAACAAAACCAATAACCTCAAGAGCAATGGAGACGTTCTTCCTTCAACTTCATCATCAACGCCGAACTTAAACAAAGCTGGTGTGGGCTTCATGTTTGACTTTGGGCCTTCGCTCGAGAACAAAGAGACAAATACGATAAAAAAAGACAACATCAACAACGCAGCACCAATAACACCAATGATAAACAAGTCGTTGATGAGTAAAAGCGGAGACTTGACTCTCTCGCGAAAAAGTCGCAGGAAGACAGTTGGCGATGGATGGCTTAAAGAGGAATTGCAGAAGGAGATGACGTTGCTACAGAGAGTGGAGTCTACTGCCAACATAATGGCCCTGCTTTATAGAAGATGGCAGCCAGACAGCGTGACAGCGAAGGATCTTAAGAAGGTTATTCTTGCTCAAGCTGTTGTGCGAAGATTTCTCGTGAAAAAAGGTATCCTCCTTCTTTAACTTCCTCTTTTATTTTGGGTCTTTGAGATGACTCCTTTTCATGATATGATTCAGCGTTGAAGAGGATGCGAATAGCGTCTGAGCTTTTAGTCACCGAACAGAATTATGTTGGACATCTCTCAACAATCATTCGAGTTTGTTCCTCTCTCTCTCTCTCTTCTCTCTCTTCTCTTCTCTCTCTTCTCTTCTCTTCTCTCCTCTCTCTTCTCTCTTCTCTCTTCTCTCTTCTCTTCTCTTGCGCTAACTCTCCTTCTGATACTCCAACTTTACTTGTTTGAAACAGATTTTCTTGGAACCCCTTGAACAGCAAGCAGTTCCAAAGAAATGGGTGACAATGCCGGAGATTCGTACCATGTTTTCGGTGGTTAGACAGTTGCACAAACATCATACACGATTCTTGGAGGTTCTTGAGCAACGTATGAAAAATTGGGACGTCTTCAAAAAACATGGTGTAGCTGATCTCTTTCTGCAGGTCTATTCCCCTCTCCTCCTCCTTCCGTGAGTTGTCTTATCTTATTAATAACTTTTGATATACAGTTCGACTTTGTATTTCTGTATTCTCATTATGTGGATAACTACGGCAACGCTCTGGACACTCTCGACCGTTGCAAAAAAAACCCTTCCTTCTCGACCTTCCTTAAGGTCTCTCTCTCTCTCTCTCTCTCTCTCTTTCTCGTTCTCTTCTCTCCTTCTCTCTCTGCTCTTATCCCCTTCCCTATCGTCTCAAATACTAACTTTTTCTGAATCAAGAAATGTGAAGCCAAGCCAGAGTGTAACTACCAAGATCTTCCCTCCTTCCTGATAATGCCTGTCCAACGAGTACCTCGCTACGAAATGCTATTGCGAGACTTGATCAAGAAGAGCACCAGCGGCACCGAAAGTTATCGTATGTTAGATAGTGCCTACACCAGAATCCGTCAAGTCACCCGGGAGATCAACGAACGCAAACGAGTGTCAGAGCAATTGGCCGTTGTGCAGCGCTTCTTCGACCAACGTTTAGTCTTTGCCAACAACAGCAAACACGTGGAGGAGCTTCCTTGGTCTAGAAAGAGAAGGTTGGTCTACGAAGGACCGGTTGGCAAAGGTCATCCTTCCAAGAAACATCTACTCTCTTCTGCTACCATAGGAGGAACAGAAAAAGATAAAGAGAAGGTGAAAGAAACCAGCCCATCTTCGTCATCACTGTCGGATCATCTCGTTCTGTTCAATGATGCTTTGTTGCTTTGTATTCCTTCGAGCAGCAGTCACAATCACTGGAACAAACTCGACTTTCTGAAAGGCACTAGAGCGAAGAGCAACAAAAAGGAAGAAACCAAGTTGCACGTGAAGGAAGTTATACCCGTGACGGATTTGAACATGATTACTCTTGCTGATGCTCGTATGTTTCCTCCTTTTCTTTCTGTCCTTCTATCTTTTGTGCTTTATTTCTAATGTTTGTCCTTTTCTTTCTTTACAAAAACAGGAGATAGCAAATGTAGAGTCTTTCGCTTCCAAACCAACAAGAAGAAAAAGTATGAGTTCTTTACCAAATCAGCATCCGAGGCCAAACGTTGGGTCAGCGAGCTCTCCACTCTTCTCTCTGAAGCACTTACTGAACAAGATGGCGTCCAACAAAAGCAACAACTACCGCAACCACAACAAAAACCGCAACTTCAACAACGACCCGTTCGAAGACAATCAGATAAACAACGACGAAAAAGCAGCAACAAAAACAAGAAAGAAAAAAGCAAAGCGGAAAATGAAGAGAAGGAAGAGGAGGAACAAGACGAGATCATCACCATCGAACCTGATGTAGATAGCAGCAATAGCAACGAGGAGGACTCTTCGATCAACGACGGCGATGAAGAAGACAACATGTTTTCATTCGGCTAAACTTTCTCTCCTCTTCAACATCAAACTACAAAGAAAGTTCGAGCAATCGACTCTTCCAGTTTATTTATTGTCACCGCCTTTATCATGATTCTTCTTGACCAGGTTACGGCGTTGAGGACCCAACCAGCTGTTCACTCTCGGTTGTTGAGAATGACTGAACAGCAACGTCGTCGTTCTTCCTTTTGGGAACGAGGAAGACAGCACACCCGAAGAGGGTGGAGATGGAGAGCGACTGCTCCGCCAGCTACGACTCGGTGAAGGCGTGCGTGCGCTCCCCAACTTTATTTTTCCTTCTTGTCCTTCATTTCTTGGTGTTGTTGGTTTTGTGAAGAGCGTTCCACGTTTTAGTCGGTTTTGTTGTGGTTCTTCTGTTTGCTTTGCTTCTTCTTTGTTCTCGGTGTTTGTTTTTGGTGTGTTTTTGTGTTTGGGTCTGTTCTTCTTTTTCTTGTTCGTTTGAGTGATGTTTGTTTCGTTTGTTGTTTGAGAATTCTCTTCTATCCGTTCCTCGTTCTGTTGAAGCGGTGGTGCAATGTCTCCATTTGAGTTTGTTAGCGGCTGCTCCGCTCGTTCTTCTTTTTCTTGTCTTTTATCACCTGCTCGTTTTTCTTCAACTCTCTCTTGTTCTTTTTCTCGATAGCCTTCGTCTCGTTCTGGCTTGTCTTGTTCTCGTCCTTCTCGTTCTGCGCTTACCTTTTCCTTTTCCTTTTCCTTTTCCTTTTCCTTTTCCTTTTCCTTTTCCTTTTCTTGTTCTTTTTCGTTTTCTTCGCGTTCTTCGTTGTTTGCATCGTCATCTTTCGTGTTCTCGGTCTCTCTTGTTGTTTTTCCTACCTCTTCTTTAGTTTTGTCTCCCGTGCCATTCACTTTTTCTTCTATTCGAACCTTGGCGTGTTTTCGCCCTTTCAGTTCGTCTTCCTCGTTTTCTTTTGCTTTCTTCTTGTGCTTCTTCTCTGTCTGACTTTGTTCTTCTGCTGTTGTCGTCGCCTCATCCTTCATCACCATTTTATCAGCATTGATATCCAACGTTTTGAGTTGCTGCAAAGCGATCGATGACATGGTGCGATAGCTCTTTCGTTTCTCCTGCAAAATGGACTTGCGTTGTTGTCGTCTTTGTTCCTCCTCATTTTCTCCTCTGCCTTGTTCCTTCTTCTGTTTTGCGGTTTGAACGTTCGGGCGACCTCCTCTTTGTCGACGTTCCTCGCAGCAGCTGTGGATATACGCACAGTCCCCGAAACATATGCCGATCCTTCTAAGCTCTTGTGTGGTCATTTGAGAGACCTGCCCCACTGTTTTGATCTCTGGTACACAACAAGGGTTACAAATATATGCCAACAAGCCAACGCAAAGAAGAAGCAGAAACTTGAAAGCGCAAAAAGATGGGGGTACCATGTTTATTGAAAATGGGTTGCAGGTCTTGCAAGAGGTACTCTTCAAGGAACTTCTCCAGCGGTTCTTCGCCGCGCTCGCTGGCGTTCTCCAGCATGTCGTTCTTCTCTCTGGCTTTCTTTTTTGTGCTATAGAGATCCCAACAACACTATGATCGTAACGCTGGATTAAATAGTAAATGATTCAAAAAATAAAGCCAAGCAATGAATTATCGTCGACGGGAAAGATCTTCCCGATGAGAACAATTTTAATCAACTGCTCCTCGTTATGAGATCATCTCCTCCCTTTTTCAGCGGATTGGTGGAGTTGTTTTTTGTAGACAATTATCACGAACTGGATGATTAATATCAATTTCTCTTCTTGTAATTGTGGTCGCACAAACACAGGACCAGTTCGCCATCTGGCCTGTCTTTCGGTGGTTGTTTGCGAAAGGAGGGAGAAGCGCCAAGAGCACGAAGAAGAAGAAAAAAAAAACTCAAACTGATGCAGTGAAGAAGAGCATTTATATTTATTTTTATGCGCCGCCTTTATAAGTGACCGGTGATTTCATCGATCAAGTTAGCGATTTTACCCACTTTGTGGAAGCCCTTGGCGACCTTGAGCAGCTTGGAGAGGTTGTACTTGCCGGCAGAGATAAGCGGGGCGAAGATCTCGTCGTCCCCGAACTTGAACCACACGTTGGTGGCGTACTTGTTGCCGAAAAAGTCGGTCGCGTCCCAGGTCCAGGTCTCTCCAGGGGTCAGGGGTTCGGTGGAGAGCCAGCCGATGAAGTTCTTGGTGCCGATGTTGACGCTCTTTCTTGTGTCATTGTAGACGATGATATGAGTAGACTTGGACATTGTTGCTCGAATTGTACGGCGTTGCTGTCTGTTTGTGCTGTTCCGGAGTGTGTTGGGATATGAAAAAGGGAGGAGAACGAAGTTACAGCTTATTTATAAGAGGTCAGTTACCGGGCTACACAAAAAAAATAAATAAATAGTAGGTCCAAGGCTTTTTCGTTGTTCCTTTAGCGGAACTCGTTGTGAGTCTATATTTATTTTGTTTATTTTTAAAACTTAGTTAAAGGAATTGTTGTACGCACTTGCTCTTATTTATATTCAACAAAACAAAGAGTTGCCGGGTGTTTTGCTTAGCGAAGGATGTCGTTGATGACGCCTGCCAGCTCACTGATCTTGCAAAACGCCTGTGCTTCCCTGAGGAGCGTCGAAAGCTTATACTTGCCGGCAGAGGTGAGAGGGGCAAAGATCTCCTTATCGCCAAACACAAAATGAACGTTCTTTATGTAATGGTTGCCAAAGATGTCCGTTGTGTCGTAGGTCCACGTCTTTCCGGGCGACACGTCCTCGGTGGAGAGCCAGCCGATGAAGTTCTTGGTGCCGATGGTGACGGTCTTTCTCGTGTCATTGTATACAATGATGTGCGTTTTTTTGGAGGCCATGTTTGTTTGTTTGTTTGTTTGTTTTTTTGTGTTTTTGGGTAAATAAGCACTTTTAAAAAAATGAAGCAAAAATGAAGCACGCTTTTTTTCCATTATTAATATAGTGCAGAAAGATTTGTTGTGGGGTAACCTGGCAATATAGCAACCCTTGGCCATTATTAAGCTTCATTTAGTGTTTTAAAATAATGTCATTTTATTTCGGGTCGACCTGATTTTTTTCCCTTGAGCACTTGCAAAGATGTTGACGCGGCGTGGTGGGGTGATGGCCATGGCCGTGCAGAGGAAACCTTTCCTCCTGCCTGCCTGCCTTCGATTTCCCGTGTGTTCGCTTCCTGTTCCCCCAGTTTGCCATTACCACTCCTCTTGCGGCTGTCCTGGTTCGTTCTTTGCTAGCATTGCAAATGTCTTTCTTGTTCTCGTTGTTCTTCTTTCTTGCTTTGTCTTTTCCGTTTCGTTCTTTCTTCTTCCGCTTCACTTCTGCGCCACTCATACCACTACCCCTAATTTGCATCCACCTGAACAGTGGATGGCACAGCAGAGAACAAGCGTTGGAACTCAGGAGAGCAGCACAGCAGGCCCAGGGCAGAAGACAGGACGAGGAAGCAAAAACAGCAACAGCTGCAACTGCTGGCACAAGGGGTAGGGGGCCGCCTTCAAGCTGGAATGCTGAGCAACGTTTTGGAGGAGATGGAAAGGGCAGGGGTGAGAGCGGAGGAGAAGGTCGTGCAGGCCCTGTTGAAACGGTGCAAGCAGGAGAGGAACCTCAAGGCCGCCCAGATGGTTCACGCCCACCTCCACCTCTCTGCTTCTGACCGGCAGGTGCTTTCCCGCTTGGTGGCTTCGCTGATCAGTGTGTATGGGGCATGTGGCCGGCTGGACCTGGCCCGTTCCGTCTTCCGTCAACAGCAACAACACCAGCGAGGCAAGGAGAAAAAAGGCGGAGCGGCGATGTGGAATGCCATGATGCAAGCGTGCACACAGTGTGGGGGTGAGAAGGACGCATTGCAGCTGTTCCAAGAGATGGAGGAGGCCGGGGTACCAGCAGACGCCTTCACCTTCTCCATTGTGCTCAAGGCCTGTGCCATGGCGGAGGACTTGGAGATGGGCAAGCGCGTACATGCTGAGATACTGCGCAAGGGCTTTCACCCAAACACCGTTCTTTCAAACGCCCTCATCAACATGTATGGGACTTGCGGGGAGATGGAGGAGGCACGCGCAGTATTCCGAGGCATGAAGGAACGGGACGTGGTGACCTGGACCGCCATGATTGCAGGGGAAACCCAGAGCGGCCGTGGGGAGGAGGCCTTGCAGCTGTTCCAAGAAATGGAGGAAGTAGGCCTACCAGCAAACTCCTTCACCTTCGCAGCAGTGCTCAAGGCTTGTGCGATGACAGGGGACATGGAGATGGGCAAGCGTGTGCATGCGGAGATGCTCCATCGCGGCCCCTTGAGCATCGTCGAGGCAAACGCTCTGATCAGCATGTATGGCAAGTGTGGGAAGATGGAGGAGGCACGCGCGGTGTTCCAAGGCATGAAGGAGCGGAACGTGGTGACCTGGACCACTATGATCGTGGAGGAAGCCCAAAGTGGCCATGGACAGGAAGCCTTACAGCTGTTCCAAGAGATGGAGGAGGCTGGCGTGGCAGCAAACGCCTTCACCTTCTCCATTGTGCTCAAGGCTTGTGCCAGCACAGCAGACTTGACGACAGGCAAGCAGGTGCATGCTGAGCTGCTGCGCAAGGGCTTGCAACATAACACCGCTCTTTCAAACGCCCTCATCAACATGTATGGGACTTGCGGGGAGATGGAGGAGGCACGCGCAGTATTCCGAGGCATGAAGGAACGGGACGTGGTGACCTGGACCACTATGATTGCGGAGGAAACCCAAAGCGGCCACAAGAAGGAGGCCTTGCAGCTGTTCCAAGAGATGCAAGAGGCTCGGGTGCCAGCAAACGCTGCTACCTTTGCGGCAGTGCTCAAAGCCTGTGCGATGACGAAGAATGTGGCAACGGGCAAGCGTGTGCATGCGGAGATGCTCCATCGCGGCCCCTTGAGCATCGTCGAGGCAAACGCTCTGATCAGCATGTATGGCAAGTGTGGGAAGATGGAGGAGGCACGCGCGGTGTTCCAAGGCATGAAGGAACGGGACGTGGTGACATGGAATTCCATGATTGCAGGAGAAACCCAGGGTGGGGATGGAAAGAAGGCCTTACAGCTGTTCCAAGAAATGGAGGAAGCAGGCCTGCCAGCAAACTCCTTCACCTTCGCAGCAGTGCTCAAGGCTTGTGCGATGACAGGGGACATGGAGATGGGCAAGCGTGTGCATGCGGAGATGCTCCATCGCGGCCCCTTGAGCATCGTCGAGGCAAACGCTCTGATCAGCATGTATGGCAAGTGTGGGAAGATGGAGGAGGCACGCGCGGTGTTCCAAGGCATGAAGGAACGGGACATGGTGACCTGGAATTCCATGATTGCAGAAGAAACCCAGGGTGGGGATGGAAAGAAGGCCTTACAGCTGTTCCAAGAGATGCAGCAGGCCGGGGTGCCAGCAGACACCTTCACCTTCTCCATTGTGCTCAAGGCTTGTGCCAGCACAGCAGACTTGACGACAGGCAAGCAGGTGCATGCTGAGCTGCTGCGCAAGGGCTTGCTTCCCAATATTAATTCCTCAAACGCACTGATCAGCATGTACGGCAAGTGTGGGGAGTTAGAGGAGGCACGTGCAGTGTTCAGGCAAATGAAGGAACGGGACGTGATCACGTGGACCACCATGATTTCCATGCTTGGGCTGCATGGGCAAGGCAAAGAAGCACTGGTCACACTGCAGGAGATGCAAGAACAAGGTGTGGAACCAGACGCCATTACCTTCATCAATCTGCTGAATGCCTGTAGCCATGCAGGGCTGGTGGAGGAAGGCTTGGCGTGCTTTGCTGCCATGAGCGAGACCCACAACATCCAACCCACCACGGAGCATTTCAATTGCATCGTGGACCTGTTGGGGCGGGCGGGAAGGCTGGCGGAAGCAGAAACCTTGATTCGCACCATGGCCTCCCCAGATGCTGTGACCTGGAAGGCCTTGCTGGGAGCCTGCCGAGGAGCCAAAGACGTGGACCGTGCCAAAAGAGCAGCAGAGCGAGCCATTGCATTGGATCAAAAGGACGCTGCACCTTTTGTGGTCCTGTCCAACATCTTGGCTGCTGCAGGCCGATGGGAAGAAGCGGAGAAGGTGCGAAAGGAGATGGAGGACCGAAGGGTGAAGAAAGAACCAGGAAGGAGCTGGATCACGGTGGATGGGGAGGTGCACAGCTTCGTGGTGAAGGACCGCAGCCACCCACGCAGCGCAGAGATCTACCACCAGCTGGACCGGCTGAACCAGCAGATGAAGGCGGCGGGGTACCAGCCAGACCTCAACTGGGTGCTTCACGATGTGGCGGACGAACAGAAGGCGGAGGAGCTGTGTTATCACAGCGAGAAGCTGGCCATCGCCTTCGGGCTGGTGGCCACCCCACCAGGCCAGCCCTTGCGGATCCTGAAGAATCTGAGGGTGTGCGGGGACTGCCACACGGCCACCAAGTTCATCGCCAAGGTGAGCCAGAGAGAGATCTTGGTGCGGGATGCCAATCGGTTCCATCGCTTTTCCCCTGATGGGCTGTGTTCTTGCGGGGATTATTGGTAATGCTGGCCACCATCAACCTTGTATATCACATTCCCAGTAGACTTGTGTCTGCAGACAGTAAGGATAGTTACTTATTGGTGTGTAACGCCCTGATAGAATGAAATGGAATAGAGCTTTTAAAGGAGGGTTTTTTTTTTTACAAATGCACAAATGTTCTTTTTTTAACGGTGCCGCAAACGATCACTTTTCCGTCGTTTCTTTGTCCCGCTTTCAGTATCAGCGCTGCCTGGCACCTTTCCTCCGCCTCGGTCTGTCCCAGCCAAAGAAGAAGAAGACGGAGAAGAAACGCTCTTTGACGTTGCTGCTGTTATTGGTGAGGTCGGCAAGGGCCGTTTTCTGGGTCGGCCAGGCCCTCTTTTTACGATCATTGGGGGTGGTGTTGGTGGTATGATGGTAACTGCTTGCTCTTCTTCCTCTTCCTCTTCTTTCCTTGGGGAAACTGCTTCGTTTCGTTCC
This sequence comes from Balamuthia mandrillaris, assembly GCA_031835245.1. Lineage (NCBI taxonomy): Eukaryota > Discosea > Longamoebia > Balamuthiidae > Balamuthia > Balamuthia mandrillaris. The sequence continues at coordinate 24,652 of JAVKOQ010000220.1, forward strand.
TGTTCTTCTTCTTCTTCTTCTTGATCCTCCTCGATTTCTCTTTTTCTTTTGTTTGAAGTGGAAGACGAAGATAAAGTTAGATCGGTAATGCGTTTGAGTGGGATAGTTGGAAGCAAGCAAGGCGAGGTTGAAGAAGCAGCGGGTGTAGAAGAAGAGGAAGAAGATGCGCCAGAAGAAGAAAGAAGCGGCCATGAGCTTCTTGTTCTGGGGGGTCTTCCTCTCTTCCTTTTGTTTGGCAACACCATCAAAGACGATGAATAAGGAAAAGAGGAAGAGGAAGTTCCGGGTTCAGAAGAATAAGCGTTCGTTCTCGCTGTTGTAGCTCCTTCTTCTGGGTTTTCACCATCATTCAAACTGCTTCCACCGTTGTGGAAATAAGAAGGAGGAGGAAAGAGACGAGGTCGTTTGCGATGTCGCGTCAGTGATGAGCTTCTGTTGACGAAAAAGACAGACGCCTCGTGAGCTGCGTTGGCATCCAAAAAGGACTTTGTTCGAGCGTGAACGCGAATCTCTCGGCGTGGTTGTTTTTGTTTCTGTTTCTGCGGTTTCTTTTGCTGCGTTTGTTTTCGTTGTTGCTGTTTTAATTGTTGTTGAAGTTGTTGTTGCTGGAATTGAAGTTGTTGCTGTAATGTTGATAAGGATGTTGAGATTGTTGGAATCGGTGATAAAGCTATCGTTGGTGACGGAGAAGAAGTGGCTGAGATGAGTTCAATAGCGTTTTCTGGGTCTTCTTCAGCGATTTGTTGTTCAAATATCTCGCGAAGCACTTCAACACGACGAAGTTTTTGTCGTTCTCGTTTAGTCACCAGATCCAGCAGCAAACGAGCAATTTCCATGTCTCGCCTCAGTTTTTGCATTTCTGTATAATGTTGGCGTTGTTTCTGTATTTTGATTTAATGCAATAAGAAATGAGTATAAAACTCTAGAGAGAGAGACCGAGAGAGAGAGAGAGAGAGAGAGAGAGAGAGAAATGAGGGAAAAGGAGGTAAGAAAGGAGGGAGAACAAACCCGCTGTATTCGTTTAGGCGAATCTTTCCACAATTCCTTCAACTGTTGCTCCAATCGATAAATGAGAGGACGACCCTTTCGCAGTCGTTTGTTGACCCAATAGCTGTAGACGGCTTCCAAGACTTCCGGGTTCACTTTAAACAATTTGTGCCGCTTAAGAACGGAACCGGTCAAAAGCTTCTTGTGGTCTCCACGTAACAGCTTTGGGCAGTTAATCTTTTTTATCTTTTGCATTTCTGTTCGCTGTTGATAGTGTCTCTGTTTATTGGCAAAAGTCAGGAAAGCAAAAATAATAAAAATAAAATAAAAAAATGGGGAAAAAAAGGAGACAAGAAGAGGGGATTCAAATAATTGTACGTACAATAGAATGTTTCCGGCAATAGGCAGTGAAGAGAACAGAATCGCCTTTTCCAGGCTTAATCTCCACAAATAAACCGTGCCGTCGACCGCACATTGGGTGAAACGACGTACAACAATTCTTATGCTTACATTGTATACAAGCTCCCGTCTTTTCTCTACAAATGGTACAAGTCTACAGAAAAAAATCAATTAGACAAGAAAACAAAACGAAACAAAGAACAAAAAAAGCAAGACTCACTAAGTTAAAGCGTCGTTTGTCGATGCCATCAAAGTTAGGTCCGTGCAACGTCTCGGGGTCATCCCACGTTACTCCTGGTGTCCACAAGGCGCATACAACATGTACCCAATCTTTGTCGCCTACTTCTCCTTCTTGATGTTCTTTTCCTTCTTCTTTCTTTGAATGTTCCTCAGCTTTTGCCCGTTTTGTAGGCTTTAATGCTCCTCCAGTCCCGCCGCACAAGCAACATGTCTATTTTGTCATTCCCCAAATGAGATAAAAAGGAAAAGAAAGAAACAAGAAAGAATATCTCAAACGAAAAGAAGAAGCTAACAGATAGCATAATGATAACGTACCACAGAAGCTTTCTTGCCAACAATTGCGCACTTGTCACAGTACCATGCGCCAGAAGGCAACGTCGGAACGCCGTAACAAGCTTGATGAACAGCCATGTCACAACCATCACAAAACACAATCAAGTTCTTCTCCGAGTGGTCACCGTCATTACAAATGCAACACGGTATGTCATCTTCATCCGACTCTGAGTCATCTGAGCTAAACCCTTTTTCTTGTCTCTAATGTTTTAAAGATAGAGAAGAAAGAAGTAAACAAAACGACCGTAACAAAGCCATAAGTAACAAGATGAAAACGAAATGTAGAAAAGAATAAAAACCTGTTTAAAGACCTCCTTTTCTAGGGCGTTGATGATCCGCTCAAACAGGTCCTCATTCAGACGAGCCAGTCGATGAACACCACTACTACTACCACTGCTGCTTCCATGCCTCCTTCCGTGCTTCGCTGATGTCGTTCTACGCACCGAAGGGCCATCCGTTATGACGTCACGCTCTTCTGCTTCTTCCTCTTCCTCTTCCTCTTCTTCCTCCTCCTTATCATCACCCTCGTCCATCGCAGAGTTGAGAGGATGGTTGCCACTGTGTGCATGCTTCTCATTCCAATCTTGTATAAAGACCTCGTCTTCGCTGTCCAAGTCATACTCACATAGCGTCTCCAATTCTTCCTCTGTTTTTGCTATTTATTGTTTGGTTTTGAAAGTAAAAGGAGTTTAGGGTTAGTATTAGGGTTAGGTATCGAAAAATTTGGCCGTTAACGTTCTCTGCCTCTCGCGCTTATCTCTCTCTCTCTCTCATACTAGGAGAAAGGAAGAAAATTACGATACCTCGATAACGGATGAGATGGTTGGGGCGCTTCCACCACTCTGTACGTTGGTCGAGCCTCTTCTTTTCTTCCTCTTCTTCCTCAGGAGGAGAAGAATCCAACCCATCTTCTTTTCTCTTCTGCTTCTGCTGCTTCTTGACCTTCTTCATTGCTTTGTTCTTCTTTATCCTCTTCTCCTCCGCCGTCTCCTTCTCTTCTCCCTCTCCTTCATCGACCTCGCGAAAACTCGGTCTTGGCACTTCTTTCTAAACATATTTAAACAACAAGAATAAATAAAATAATAATAATAACATCATATAAATAATAAAATAAACTTAAATAAATAATAATAATAATAATAAAATAATAAAAATAAAAAAATAAAAATAAAAATAAAAATAATAAAATGAAAATGGAAAAAAAAAGATGAAATAAAAAAACGTCAACATACCTCAATGGCAGCGACGGGTCGTTGCTGAGGCTCGCCCACGCCGTTGGTGAAGTAGTCCTGCTGCAGGAGGCCAGCCCGGCTCGTCAGCCGCAGCCGCTCCTCCTCGTCCAGCAGCATGGTGTCGCTGAGGTAGAGCGGCGTCTTGTCCTTCATCAACAAAGAGGAGGATGTCATCTTTCTGGCCTGGCTTCTAGTTGTGATGATGCTGTTGCTGCTTCGAGGATCCTGATGCTGATGCTGATGCTCGGTTTCTTCCTCCGGTTCGTCTGAAGGAGGAGGAGAAGATTTTTTGGCGGTGGTCCCCTCCGTTGTTTTCGTTGGAGGCGGGTGCTCGGACGCTTCCTCCGCCTCGCTGTCCTCGTTTTGCCACACGATTGGGAGCTTCTGCTCCACGTCGATAGGACGTGGACGAAAGTTGGTCTTCCCCATCTCTCTCTTTTTTCTCCTATAATATTATTATATTTGTTAAAAAAAAATTAACAATAAAAAAAAAAATCTGTTCTTCTCTTTCTTTTTTTTTAACGTTTAAAAAATAATATACACATAAATAAAATATTCCAAAATAAAATAAAAAAGTTAATCTCTTCAATAAACTTAAAAAAAAAAAAGACCTCTACAAGCTGGGCAGCAGTCTGAAAAAAAACCCATCCACAAGAAAAAAAACATCAACAAAAAAAAAACAATACGGTAATACTAAATACCTCAAAACGGAAACCAAAGAGAGGGAGAGGAGAGAGAGAGAAAATGAGAGGAGAGAGAGCAGTTGTTCTTCTTTTTTCTTTTCTTCTTTTTCAGTTTTTCAGTTTTCAATTTTTCAAGAAAATTGACCAAATAAGGTAGGGACACGAGGACTTGCGGCAAGGCGGGGCTCAGGGAGAACAGGGTCCAGCGCGGGCTGGGGGAGAATCCGGTAGGGAAAAGTTGGACGGGTTCTGCGCGGGATTGCGGTTTAACACCAAAAGATCCGAATTGCGCGTTAAAAGTTTTCTCCGAACAAGAAAAATATTTGCGGACATCGATGGGGCGCCACGGAAAAGGGCCAGTGTTGTCCAGTGGAAAGATTCGCGAGGGATGCGGGGATTCGGGGAGAGAAACTAAAGCAGCGGTGCAGGGACACAACGTTTCCCCGTCAAACCGTGCGAAAGAAAGAAAGGAAGAAATGCGAAAACAAGTTTGTTTTGTTGTCGACATTGCATTCGCTTCACACGTCTTCTTCAGCGATGGCCTGCACTATCTTCACTGGTTCGGTGGGTCTGTTGTGTGTTTGTTGTGTGTTTGTGTTGAGCCGAGAGAGAAGGGAGAGGAGTAAAGAGAGAGAAAGCGAGCGGCAAAAGCAAAAAAAAAAAAAAAAAGAAAGAGAGAGGGGGCGTGCTTACCGGTCGGCTTGTCCTGTGGCAACGTTGCCCATTCTTTTCACCACTTGCATGCCACTCGATACTCGTCCAAAAATAGTGTGCTTGCCTTTTTTCATACAATAAATGAAGCAGATAAGAAGAGAGAGAGAGAGAGAGAGAGGAGAGCAAAAGACAAATATCATCACACCATCGAGCCAAGGACAGGGAGCAAGAGTGATAAAGAACTGACTGCCATTGGTGTTAGGGCCAGCGTTCGCCATGGAGAGTATGCCAGCCCCGGTGTGCTTCAGTTGTTTGGTTATCTCATCTTCAAACTTTTTCCTATAGTTTCAAAGCAAGCAAATCAAGACGACAGGAGAGGAGTGGTAAGCGGAAAGAAAAACCAACAAAGACCGAAACAACAACAGCAACAAGAAAGAACAACCATACATGAAGAAAGAACGTAAGGATGATCGACAAGAAGTGGGTGTTACAGCAAAGGCCCAAAAAAAAAGCGATAGCAGAACAAATAAATAAACGTACCCATAAATAGAATCACCCCCTCTGCCGGTACCTGTCGGATCTCCTCCTTGTACCATGAAGTCCTACCCAGTGTACCAGCGAATCAGTTTTTATGAATAAAGCTGTTTCGATTTTTTTGTTTCGCTTCGGTGGAAAAAAAAAAAAACAAACCTTGATTATCCGATGAAAAATGGTGTTGTTGTAATAGCCCTTCTTTGCCAGCTCGTAAAAGTTATGGCATAACTTGTCTTTGGCGCATGGTCCCAGTAGAGCTCCAACGTTATGTCTCCCAACGAAGTGTGCAGCACCACCCCTTTCCCCATCCTTTCCTCTTCTTTTTTTGTTGTTGAAATTTTGGTCTAAAATAATTCGAAGAAAAACGAGGAGTCATTTATGCATTATTTTCACGTCGACGGGGAATAAGCATCTCTTTTCTCTCTACTCTCTCTTGTCTCTCTCTCTCTCCTCTCTTTGTGGCTTCTTCTTTCTCTCTTCTATGAGCATTCAATCTTTGTTGCTGGTTATTTACTCCCTCCGTGAAGAGAGAGAGAGAGAGAGAGAGAGAGAGAGAGAGAGCGATAACGAACAAAAAAAAACGACGACGGTATCTACAGCCTTCTTGTCATTCTAAACGGCAACTTTCTTTATGCAAATGTGGGTTTCTTTGGAGGAATGTGGAGCCAAGTCCGCCGAGAAGAGTCCTGTAACTGACTTTGTGATCCGTTCGTATCCTGGCGGGACAAACTTTTTTGTTGCACGTATTTGAGTAAGCAAAGAAAGAAAAAAGAGTAAAAAATAACAGAAAAAAGAGTGGGAGGTAACAGAAAATGAAGAGATCAAAAGAACGGTAGTAACAAGGGAAGATGAAAGAGGACGAAGTCGAGCAGAAACAAACCTTTCCTTTGGCAAGAGTGATAGCGGTGACTCTAGCTCCTCTCTCCTTCTCTGGAGACTGTCGTTTGTAACACAGCAAAGGCATTAACTCGTACTTGTCCCGCACAAATCCTCCCTTCTGATAAAACGCTTTCTTATGCAAATTTGCTTTCTCCTTCGCTCCTCCACTTGATCCTCCTCCGCTACCATCCAACTCTTTCTCTACCAACGAGTAATCCAAAATACTTCCACTGATCGTTTTGTTGACAGGAACCCATCCATCAGGCAGCACTTCTCCTTTGTTCTTCTGAAAGATGCCGATGTGGGTGATGGGCAGTTTGCCCTGCTCGTGTCTATAACAAATGAATGCTCTGCGGTATTTCCATGGATGAAAGTCTTCAGTGGGAATCTGAAGACTTGCGTTTTTGTTCTGTTTAGCAGTCTTCCAGAGGACGTGCCAACCCTCTGGTGCGCGCGTATTCTCGTCGATAATGCCAATGTCTGTTATGGGAAGTAGGGACTGTCCTGGATCTGGCTCAAAAGATGCTAATGGCGACAGCCCCGCATCTGGTAAGAAGTCTTTTTTTTATTACAGTTAGTAAGAGTGAGAGTGAGAGAGGGCGGAAGAGAAAGACCATCAAGAAACTCTCCGCCTAGTGTGAGAGAAAGCATTTTAGGGAAGGTATAAGCCTCTGCGTTGACGACCATATCTATAACGCTTTTAATGTAGTTTTTGATGCCTGGGAATATCTGCCATTTAGGAATTGAAAAGAGAACTAAAGTCAAACAAGCGACACCGAGAAAATAAATAAAAGTGAAGATGAAGAGAGGAAAAGCGAAAACGAACCATGGCGTCCATAGGAATGCTCAATGCAGATATTTCCATCTCGAGAACGGGTGGTTGAAGCACAGTCACTGAGCCCACCCAATCAAGCACAGAATGACTATCAATTGTTACTTCTATCCGCATCTGTATGTGTGTTGTTTTATTTTGTTACAGTGTTTTCAATCAAAGTAATCGAAAACTTAGGACAGAAACGTACAGGAACGGAAAAGAAAAAGTCTGTAATATCGACGTGAAAATGTACGCCACGAACATCGGCATCGAGCTCCATTTTCATAGAATCCGACACCAACTTAGCCTCTAACTCCAATAGCTGTGAGGAAGAGAGATATCTAGTTGAGAAACTGGAGAGCAAAAGGAGAGGGAGAAATGTTACAATCGATCTCGGGCTGTTGGTTTTCAACACGCGAATATAAGACACAACGGGTGGGATATCTCCAACGTCCCACGATTTGATACTAAGATGTATGTTTTTGTTGCGCTGCATTTCCCCATTTTTTTTTCCAATGTGAGTCAAAACGAGAAGAAGGGGAGAAGAAAGGAAGAGAAGATACCAGGGTAGAAGGAAGGTTGGCGTCTAACAACTGCTGTAAATAAGGTATCTGGGCTTGCGCTGTATCCTGAGCGAGTTTGCTCCAAAGCTTCCTTAAAACACCATTTGCCAAATCTTCGCTCGTTTGTCTCTCTATTGCTCCCTTTTATGTTACCACGTGAGTTTAGCTGAAAGAAAAACAATAAAAGCAAGAACAAGAAAGAAACAGAGGCAGAATACTCACTCGCTCACAAGTGCGTTGATACTCCAAAAAGAACTTCCGATAGAAGCGCTGCTTCTCCACCGCCGAATGATAGAGAGCAAAGCAAATGGCAGCCACAATGAATGATCCCCAAACCAAAAAAATGTTGGAAAAGACAGAGATAGAGAGCACCAGAAAGATGCAGACCCAAGCTACCATGAAAGAAGTGGAATGAGAGAGCAGGCCTTGTGTCTTTTTCCGTATAGTCTTTTTGAGTTGAGCTTTCCGGAGAGTGCTGAATGGGCTTAGTTTCTTCTGTGTCTCGTATTCCTTTTCCTTTTGTTCCTGTTTGCTTTTCTGTTGGGCCTTGAAACATGGTAGCGGAAAAAATGAGACATAGACGCGAAAAAAGAGAAGAAATAGAGGAGAAACGACTAAAGGAAGAGAAAGAAAAAGAGATGAGGGTTACTTCTTCAATGCGAAGCCCTTTCAGTTCCTTGCCATCTCCCTTCTTCTTATAGAAGGTTGGAATGCTTGGAAGTCCCCACTTGCTCTTCTTCTTTTGCTTTGTAGACTCAACGTCCGATGTGGAAGAACGACTGGAGGAAGGAGAAGATGCTGAAAAACCATCCCCCGACTTTCTTTCCTGCGGCGGAGAGGGAATAATTTCCAATTCGTCTGTTGACGGTTTTTTAGAGCTGCTACGGTGATGCGGATTGTGATGACCAAGACCAGCCTCTAAAAGAGCATTCTTGAGCGAGTTTCGGGATCGTCTTTTGTTGGAAGCAGGTTCCAAGTCAATAGCCTTGAGGGTAGGCGAAGTCGTGTCCGAATTTTCTCCTCCTACTTTGTGCAATCGGTCCCAAGCTTTCTTTCTTTCCTGCTTCCTCTCTTCCAGTAAATCTCCTCCGCTGCGCCTTCGTCGGGAGGGGGTGTTGGTTTGCTCAGAGCCAACAATAGCTGGAGAAGAGTGGCTTTCGCCTTGAGGATTGCTTTCTTGACTCTGTCGATGTCGCACATTTGTTGCTTCATCCTTCCCCTCGATAGCATTACCATCTTCTTCCTCTTCTTCGTCTACATCAACAACATTAATTTTAAGCGAGTTGTCAATCTCGTCCTTTGAGGAGTTACGCTGAAGCGTACCAGGACTAGAAATGCGGATGGGGTCGTTTTGAGCGTTATTGTCTTTGTTGATGTTTGATGCTTTGGAGGACCAAACTTGCCACTTCTTCGTTTTGTTGTTGTTGTGGGCTGTGGGAGTGGCAGAAGCGGACTGAGAGAGAAATGGAGGAGAGGAAGCATCTCGTTCAAAGCTTCGAGCATTTCTTCTCATGGCAGATCCTCCGGTGTCTGGCGCGAGATATGTTCGTTGTGGTTGTTCGTAGGATAGCCGAAGAGCAACGTGTTCGCTGCTAGCGGTTGGGGAGAAGGACCTTGTTTCCGTGCTGTTCAGTGATTGGGACTCCCTTGCTTTTTGCAGCAGGTCGCTAATCTTGTCGGTATAAACTGAAGCGGAAGATTGTTAGGAAATAAAATGAACCAAAAGGAAGGGTAAATAAAACACAAGAAAGCTGAAAGAGAAACGATAGATGAAAACGACAAAGCCCAATACACAGAAACTCTCTCTCTCTCTCTCTCTCTATCTCGCTCAAAGACTTACGATGATTCTCATGAGAGTAAGCAGCACAAATGTGAATGCTGCCCTTCCAAGAGGCACCACTTTGCTTCTTCGGATGCTCCAGCAGGAACCAATCGTCTATAAAGGGGCGTTGCTTGAACTCGCTCAAGGGCAGCCTCACCTTGCCCAGCCCTTTGTCTTTGAGGTACTCGTTGTCCATTATGGTGAGCTGAAGGACGTCAGCGTAGCCACGAGGGGGCTCCATGCGAAAGAACTGGGCCCAAATGGGGTTGTAGGTCTTTTTGGCAGTGTCTGTCTTTCGTTTGGTGGCTTTGGAGGACAAGAACCTGAGCTTGCAATAAGGCCATGGCTTTCCTGTGGCATTGGTTGGTTAGAAGAGAAGGACAGAAGAAAGAGAGAAGCAGAGAAGAGAGAAAGGGTGGAAGCGATGAGAACAGAGGAGAAACAGAGAAGAGTGAAATAAAGTACCAATATTTGTGAATTCTCGTTTGAGCTCTTTGGCGCACAGCACTGAAATGTTCCAGCATGAGACAGTAGAGGGATGAGACAAAAAAATGGAAGAAAGGAAGGAGACACAGAGCCATGAGAAAGAGAGAGAGAGAGAGAGAGAGAGAGAGAGAGAGAAAGAAGGAAGCTGGCACGAACCCGCAACGACAAGTTCTTTGGGATCTTCCGAAGGGTCGTACGTGGAGGAGACGCCCCCACCGTCTTCTCGTGAATACGAACGACCTCTCACCAGCCCTCTCATCTTTATTTTTTTTGAGTAGCCTGATGATGATGGTCTTTCAAAAAAAAAAGTGAGGGTCTCTCTGTTTCTCAGCTGTTCACCACGGTGAATTACGTCGTCGTCCCTCTTTGAATTTTTTTGTCAATGCAACCAATCCGCTGAATTGGATCGAATCCGATGATCTTAAATAACCTCCGTGACGACGTGGAGATAACCTTGGAAAAAAAAAAACATAGTTTACAGCTGGACAACAAGACATTTGTTGATTAGGAGTGGTTGGTATTGTAGGTGGGCCTGAAAGCGGAAGCGCGGGCATCCGTGACGGAACGTCCACGATAGCTGGAAGATACTTTGGCTTTTTCTCCTTCGCCTCGCGGTGTTAACGTGCTGTTTTCCTGTTCTGTTTTTTTTTTTTTTTGGCCAAAGAGAGAGAGAGAGAGAGAGAGAGAGAGAGAGAGAGGAGAGAAAGAGTGAGTCTCGGTGTCTTCATCCTTCTTTCCTCCTTTTTTGTTGAAGGGGTCCTTTCATTACCTGCTAAGGCTGAAAAATTGATGGTGTTCCTTCTCAACTGGTCGAAGAAACCGGAGTTGCTTCTTCCCAACTTTACAAGGCTCTCTGGCACCTCCCTTGCTTCCTTTTCCTTTTCCCTTGAGTCTTTTGTTGTGTCTTCCTGTTCTTCTTTTGATGTTGCCGTGGAGGACGATGGTACAAAGGAAGACCCTTTGCTTTTGGGCAGAGATTGGAGAGCCTCACAATCGCCTTTGTAGGATTTGATGAATCGGAGAATGGTTGTCTTGGAGAACACTTTACTCTCGTACCAAAGCACGAATAACTTGAGTATTTTGTCTTGAATGTCCTGAAAAAAAAAGGAGGTAAGAAGATAATGAAACGAGCACAAGCAATAGTAAGAGAGAGAAAAGAGAACACAACAAAGAACGAGATACAAGAGAAGAAATAAAGAGTAAAGTGAAAGCAAACAGAGAAGAGAAAGAGAATGAGAGAAGAGAAGCATTGAAGAAGCGAAAAGCCAAAGCCAGAGAAAAGAGGAAGTAGAGGAGGCAGGGAGAAAAGAAAAATGAGACACAAAACCTTTCGCTTATGAACTCTCTCCCAAGTGGCATTGCAGACTTCCGGCAATGCTTCTGCAAATTCTAGCACATAAGAGGACCGCGCATATTCATACCTTTGGGAAGAAAAGGAAACCAGAGGTAAGCAACAACAATAACACAAAACAAAAACAAAGTAAATCAACAAAAACGAAAGCAAAAAATAAAGAAAAATAACAAAAAAAAAATGGAAAGGGAGGTCTTTTGGGAAAAGAAAAAGAAAAAGCGAACCTAGGCTTTTCCGCAACGTCGGAGGACTTTCGGCATATGCAATCCACAACGTAAAACCCAGCAGAAACAGCCTCCAAGTCGCAGTCCTCAATGAAGGACGTCACGGACTCTGTCAACACCTTCGCCATCTTGGGGAAAAAATAAAGTCAACAAAAAACAAAGAAGGCCGACCAAGAATGACGTTAAGGGGGGTGGAGGAAAACCTGAATATTAGTCAACGCAAATTGGGCAATGTCCTGCAGCTTGGAGGCCGAAAGCACTTTTTTCTTCACCACCATCTTTTCGAAAGAAAACAGTTTCTCTCGAAACATTTGCCTTCTCGCACGGTTCATCATTTTTGTTGTTTTTGATCAACAAAAAAATCTAATCGGTAACGGTTGGTGTGGTAAGGCTTCACTCCTTCACTTCTTCTTCCTTTGCAGGCCAGCACCAAAACACCAAGTGTACCCAGCAACCCCTAAAACCACCCGTAATGCAGCAAAGGTCTCTCTTTAGTGCAATAATTAATAACAGCTCGTAGAATGACGTCAAGCGCCTTGTGATAAAATTTGATGAAATTTCCCGACTTGTCCGCATAATTCTTAGGAGGAACAAATGGCTGAAAAGAAATGGCAAGGGAGTAAAGGGCAGCAAAATAGTCCCTGCGCTTCCCTGCTACTTTTAGCGGGGTAATGGAGTGTCGACTGGGACTACTGCCAAACCAAACCATTGCGCGCAGTTCAAAAGGAGAATTCTCCTAAGATCTTTCCAATGAGATGGGAAGATCTCCTCGGAGTTTTATAATAGCCAATCGCCATTCGATATGACAATTTTTGTAGACATTTTTTCCCCGATTCAAAGGAAACCGGAAGAAAAGGATAAGAAGAACCGAAAACATTGGCAAACGTTATCCCTTCCTTCCCTTTTTTTCCCCCTTTGCTTTTACTGGGTCTATTCTCTCCTCCTGTTCTTTTTTTTTTTTTCGCTGTGCAAGACCAGCTGCTTGGCTTTTTTTTTGTTTCGATGAGAGTGGCGCTGTGATTTCACTTTTCGCTTGTTTTTAATTTTCTAATTTTTTTTTTGTACATTCTGTTTGCTGGCGCTTTGCAAAAACGACTCTCTAACCACCACTACTTCCCACGACTCACATTTCTAGAACCCCATCCACGTTTTTTTTTCCCAAAAAAAACGTTTTATGATGTACATTTCTCGTACTGACTCCCCAGAGAACACATTGGCTCGCTTCGTTGGCATGATGCCCCTCTCTCGCCTGCTACGACACCTCCTCCCCTCCTCCCTCTCCTCCGCCTTTGTGCGCCACGTTCTGGCCTACTGCCTCGTGGCCTTCCTCCTCTCGTCCTCCTGCCTCATGCTCCCCGTTTCTGCTGCCACTGAAGCTTCTTCTTCCTCTTCTTCCGCTTGTGCCACCTCGCATACGTTCCCTGCCTCGGGCTTGACCTTTGACTTTGGGCCGTTGCTCCCCCTTTCTTGGACCCACACTTACTTTGTGTTCCATGCGAGGGATCCGCGAGGCAACCTGCACTTTTGGAGGCCCTGCGGACCGCTCCGCTGCGACGCCAAGCTCTTGGAGCTGCTCGCCTACGACTCCCCCGTGGCCGTTTCTTCTTCTTCTTCTTCTCCCTTTGAGCTTGACGACTACGACGACTCCTCTCCTGCTTCCTCACCGGTTGAGGATGTGGAGGTCGCCGCCACTTCTTGCGTTTGGGTTCGTAGTTCCTTTCCCTCCCCCCTCCTTTTTTTCTTCCCTAGTTGCGCTCTTCCAGTATGGACCGTTTATAACTTCCATTGGATCACGCTTCTTTTCCTTCTCTTTCTTTTTTCTCTTTCCCCCTTCCCCTCTCTCTCTCTCTCTCTCTCTCTCTCTCTCTCTTTTGAAATGTCTATTACTTGGCTACACCATTGTCTGAAATGGTGCTTGGTACCTAGACGTTTCTTATTCCCCCCTTTGCCCCTCCCCTCCTCCCTCGCCCTTTGTGAAATGCGCTTGTTTGCCACTCACATTGTTTCCTCTTTCCTATCCCCTTGTCCAAGTGTTTTTTTGTTTGTGTGTTTTTGACGTTATAGGTTGTTTGTTTTCATTTTTGTTTTTTTGGTTTGTTTGGTTGATGGTTGTGTCCGTGTTTTGTCTTGTGAGTTCTTTGATGAGAATGTTTTGTTTAGTGTTAGCGTTAGTAGCAGTTTTTTTTTTTGGTGTTTGTTGGTTTTGTTTGCGTTTAGTGTTTTCTATTTGTTATGTCCTGTTCGTTTTGTTTTTAATTTATTTATTTATTATTGGTTTGTTTCCAGCCCTTTTTCCTCACTCCTGTCCGTGCCCTTTCCTCCTCTTTCTTTTTCCTTTCTCTTTCTGTTTCTCCTCTCTCTCTCTCTCTCTCTCTCTCACTCTCTCTCCTCTATGTGTTCTATTTTGGTTGGGCGACTACTAAACGTGAAAGTGTTCTCTTTAATCCTTTTCTTCAACAATCAACAAAATAGGTGGAAAGTGAAGGACGGTTCCTCTCAAGTGGCACGTTGGCTTCCCAAACGTGGCTTGAAGGCCGAACCTCCGAAGAAGCGGAGGGGAAGGAAGCGGCACCGGAAGTAGTGGAAGTAGAAGGCAACTTTGCCTTACGTTTTTCCTATGCTTCTCCATCTTCTTTATCCCTCCATCATCATCATCATCATCATCATCATCATGATGCTTCCTCCGCTTCTTCTCCTTCTTTACCTTCGTCCTCTGCACATTCCTCTTTATCTTCTTTTGAAGAAGATTCAAAGAGCGATCGTGCAGAAGTCAAAGGTGAAGAAGGGGCAGAACTCCTTTTATCTTCTTTCCACCACAACAATCACTATTCCGCTTCTCTCTTGATAGATTTCATTTGTACAGAAAACAAAGAAGAAGAGCAACAACAACGGACAAACAGAAAAGAAGACGAAGAACAAGAACGGCGACGGCGAGAAGGAGCAACAGAAGGAGATTGGCGGTTGGGACGGTTGGAAGGTTTGGAGCCTTTGTCGATGGTTGCACATGACTACCATCTCCGGTTCTACAGTCGTTATGCCTGTCCTCTTCACCGTGTGGATGCCTCCTCCTCTTCACACATGAGCAAGAGCGATAGTGGGGTGGATCCTACTGGTAGTGCGTCTTCCTCTTCTTCCTCTTCTAATTCCTCTTCCTCTGCATCCTCGGCTCGCTATGGATGGGTCATTCTCCCAAGGTAAACTCTTCCTCCTTTTTCTTTGCTTCTGCCTTTCTTGCTTCTTTTCCCTTTCACACTCCTCACAAGCGCATAAAATAATCACAGTTTATTATTCTTAACGGTGGGGTATCGAGTGGCTGTTCTCCTCTATAACAAATTTCACAGCAACCACAACGCGACGTCGGGAGATGTGTTGGACTTGGAGTTGGGACAAGAGCGCTTGTTGCTCGCGGAGACCGGCTCGTGCTCCCCCTCTTGGACTGCGATAGCTCACTATCCGCAGCACCTCTTGTCGATTCCTAGAATCATCAAATAAAGAACAAAGAGAGACCTTCATTGCTGTTGCTTTCTTCTTTTTTTTTTCAATATTCTGCTTATTCGTTGCTCTTCTTATTGTTGTTGCTTTTGCTGATAAGGCAAACTTGTTGATAGACTCAGCGTTCGTTCTCGTCTGTAATTCCTCTCTCTCTCTCTCTCTCCCCTCTCTTGTCTCTTCTTGTCTCTCTTCTCTCTTCTCTCTTCTCTCTTCTCTCTTCTCTCTTCTCTCTTCTCTCTTCTCTCTTATCTCCGTCAACTTCATTTTCAGCGAACGAAGGAACGACCCTTTTCCCCTCCCATTTCCCATCCCACAAACCAAAACCTGGCATCCTCTCTCCTCAAATAGTTGAGCCACTTGCTAGTCCCAACAACTCCTGGACCGCGCCGGACTTGCCATTCCTGAATGAGTAAAACTCATTTTGGGAATTCACCTATCTTTTTCCGCTCCCATGCCTCTGTCTTCTCTTGGCACCAAGTTTCTTCTGCTTTCGTTAGAAAAGCAACAAGGAACATAGCCTTGGAGAAGGAGGAATGGGGGTGGAATCCCTTCTTCCAAAAAAAAAAAAAAAAAAAAAAAAAACCAGATAAACGTAGTAATGAGAAGGAAAGCAGAGAGAGATGAGCTCATAGGAAGGCAAACTTGCAAGGAACGAGAGCGATGCAAAGCACGCGGAATATGTATGTCGACGAATAAATGTTATCCGTCGACGCGTGCATTACATGTCGACTATAATAAGAATAGTTCATCTATTAGGTTGATACAGTGTTTAGCTTAACAAACAATTACGAATAAAAAAAGAAATGGAAGAAAGGACATCGGCGGTGTGCCTGTTGGACTACGACTGGTTGGGTTTCGATCTGGACCACACGCTCATACGGTACTCCTTGGACAACCTCCACCAACTCTGCTACGACTGCTTCAGGAAGTACCTCATTGAGGAGGTTTGATTTTTTTTTTTTTGATTTGATATTTTTTTTCGGGTTTTTTTTTTATTTCTGTTGATCTGATTTATTTTTTTTCGATTATATCATTTTTGATGTTTGTTTGTTTGTTTGGGTTTTTTGTGTGTGAGGTAGGCTGACTATCCCACTGACTTGCTGGACATTCCGTTGAACCAAGAGTTCATCAAGAAGGGGAACGTGGTGGACAGGAAGCGTGGCAATATCTTGAAACTGGACTATGCTGGCGTTGTTGAGGTTTCTTTCTTTCTTGCTCTCTTTCTTGTTGTTTCCCTTTTTCTTCCTTTCTTGTCGTTTGTTTTTGTTTCTTTCTTTCTCGCATGTTCGCATTCTTGTTCTCTTTCTTCTGTTCTAATGTCTGCTTTTCGCGCGCTCTTCCTCTCCCTCTCTCTCTCTCTCTCTCTCTCTCTCTCTCCCCGTTGTTCTCTTCTTCTCATCGTTTGTTCACCGCTCTCTTCTCTCTTCATTCTTTTTTCACAATCAAACAGAGGGGTTACCATGGTACCAAGCCCATAACCAAAGAGGAACTGGAAAGACTTTACAAGAATGAACCTTTGGCTAACTTTCAAGGACTTAGCACGCCCGACTGGTGGTCACTTACCACGTACTCTCTCTCTCTCTCTCTCTCTCTCTCTCTCTCTCCCTCCCTCCCTCCCTTCCACATTCCTCCTTTTTTTTTAATGTACGCTTCTTTTTTTCGCTTTCCCAAGGTTTTTCGAGGTAACGCTGGCTTGGTTGTTTGCTGTTTTAGTGGATCTGGAAGACACCAAAGGAAAGCAACATCAAGAAGAGGGTAAATTCAACATATGCACTCTCACTTGTTGCGTGCTTTCGACTGACTCTCTCTCTCTCTCTCTCTCTCTCTCTCTCTCTCCGTTTCTCTTCCTCTTTTATTGCTAGTCAATATTTATTATAGGGACTATCAAGGGCAGTCAGCAGTCCTGTACGATGCCCTTCTCTATAATTTTGGGCAATGGGGCAAAGGCTGGTACTTTCCTGCTATCCAAAAAGATCCTTCCAAGTATATCTTTAAACAAACCAAGGTCTCTCGCTCTTCTTTTCTTTATGCAGTTTCTCTTTTATTGTCTCCTTTTCTTTTCTGTTTCTCAATAAGCCTTTTTATTAGGTTAGAAAATGGTTGGAGGAGCTTCGTAACGTTCATCGGAAGCGGCTTTTCATGGTCACCAATTCCTTTCCAGAGTACCTCGAAGTTCTCGCCAACTATGCCTTTGGGGAGGATTGGCGCAGTCTCTTTGACTTTATATCCGCTGCAGCTCGTAAGCCCAGTTTCTTCACCCAAAACAATGATTACTTTGGTTCGTACCTTTCTTTATCTATTCTTTCTTTCTAATTATTACTTTTTGTTTCCATTCTTATTTCTTCCAATAACAAAACAGAGGTTTTAGACCTGGACCTCGACTGTTGCCTCGTCTCCTCAACACCTACTACGGAACTATCCACGGATGAAATCTTTTACGGTGGCAATGCCAAAGTCCTGTTAGACTTTATGAGAAAAGAAGATGAGAAAAACAACCGCCATGCAAGAAAGCAAGGAGAGGACTATCATCCAAAAGTGCTGTACTTTGGGGATCATCTGCAGTACGACGTCTGCATTCCGCTCAAGTTTGGTTGGCACACAGTTGCCATCGTTGAGGAGTTGGAAGAGCTCGAAAAGCTTCAAGGATTGGAGTTCCCCTCTGACCACACGCCTTACTTGCACGATGCAGAGTACGTCTTTCTTTTTGTTCCCTTTGTGTTGTCATTCCTTTTAACCTCAATGTATGTGTTACAAAAAGGAATCATCCATGGAGTCGTCACCTGGACGATAACGCCTACTGGGGCTCGTACTTTTTTTGCGATGGCGATGGCGATGGCGACGCAAAGAAGAGGGACAGCTTTTGGTGCCAGCACATCAAGCAAGGGGCCACTCTCTACGTTCCCTCGTTGGAGCGATTCAGCTGCTTCTCTCCGGATCACACGTTCACCAACAACACCTGTTCTGCTTTTCTATCATGTAACAATTGACCCGACTCTTATTTCACTCATCCTGTTCCTCCTCCTCCTCCTCCTCCTCCTCCTTCTCATCCTGCCCCTTCATCGAGGTTTCACACATCTCCCTCTCTTTTTTGCCGCGTACGTTTTCTTGGAAAATTTTTGGGAAAAAAAATAAATAAATAAATCGGTTCCCGCCAAAAAAACACCCAACAAACTTCACCTGCGAAAAAGGGCTGGCCAACGCGTGAAAACACCCAAAAAAAAAACAGTTTTTTTTTTTGGATTTTATTTTGTGGGTTGTTAAAAAAAAAAAGAGAGATGTTGTCATCATCAAAGAAACTGAAGCTTGCAGGAGCTGCGAAGAAAGAGCTCAAGAAGCCATGGGTAGAAAAATAGTTTCGTACTTTTGATTTTGTTGTTGTTGTTGTTGTTGATGATGAGGGATCCGCTTCAAGATCGTGTGTGTGTTCCTAAAAGTTGCTGACGTTCTTGATTAAAAATTTTAGCCGGCCAAAGACAGTGGATGAGGTCGCTTATCAAGAGGAAGTTGTAAATACACTAAAGAAAGCCATTCAGAACAACAACGTACGGCCCTCTTCTCTTTCTCTGTTTCTCTTTCTCTTTCTCTTTCTTTTCGTCGTTTCTTCCTCTCTCTCTCTCTCTCTCTCTCTCTCTCTCTCTCTCTGCCCTCACTAATCGGATTTGTAGTTGCCGCACTTGTTGTTCTATGGGCCGCCTGGCACTGGTAAAACTTCAACCATCCTCGCTGTGGCGCGTGCTCTCTATGGGTATGCTAATTTTAACTCCCTTTTCTCTGGCCTTCTTCGTTCTGTTCTCTCGTGTCTTATTCCTTCCTCCTTGGCTCTTTCTCTTTGTTGTTCTCCTCCCCCCCCCTCTCCCTCTCACTCACTTCCTTTCATTCTCTCTCTCTCTCTCTCTCTCTCTCTCTCTCTCTCTCTCTCTCTTATTTCTTTATTTTTACGTCGATAACCGCAGACCAGAGTTGGTGAAGAAGAGGGTGATGGAGCTGAACGCCTCCGATGAGAGAGGCATCGGAATCATTCGCGAGAAAGTAAAGACCTTTGCTCAAGTGGCAGCTGGTAACGCCTCCAACGATGGCAGCAACGAGGGCAACAAATACCCTTGCCCTCCCTTTAAGATCATCATTCTCGATGAGGCTGACTCCATGACCCAAGAAGCCCAAGCTGCGTTGCGACGCATCATGGAAACGTATTCTAGCGTCACCCGGTTTTGTTTGATCTGCAACTATATCAGTCGGTTAGGCTTCTTCCTCACTTTCATATCTTCTCTCTCTCACACCTTTTTCTATGCTTTCTTCTCTTCATTTCTTCTGCCAACAAAAACGTTAACATAACAAAATAGGATCATCGACCCAATAACGTCTCGTTGTGCCAAGTTTCGGTTTAAGTTGCTGGAAGGAGACACAATGATTGCCAGACTGCAGCACATATGCAACGAGGAGGGAGTAAAGATCGCCGAAGACACCTTGCGGACGTTGGTGTCAGTTTCGGAGGGCGACATGAGAAAGGCCATCACCACCCTACAGAGCACTCACACCCTTTTGGGCTCTCGGCAGATGACCGCTGCTGATGTGTTGAGCACGGCTGGGGTAAGCTGATCCTCTTTTTTTTCTCTCTTTGTTTTGTTTTCTGTTCTATTGTTGCATTGCTATTTTGTTTACTCCTCCTGCTACAAACACCGTTCTTCATTATTGACCTTTCATGTCATAGGTAATACCTGAAGAAACAATGGAAAAGCTTTTGAACAACTGCAAGACAAAGAGTTTCTTTCGGTTGCAGGCAGGTGTTCAAGACGTTATGATGGAAGGATACTCTGGACATCAAATCCTCCTTCAACTCTTTCAACACATTCTCAACAATGAGCAAGGGTTGAGCAGCGCTCAAAAGTCGGAAATAGCGATCCAACTGGCTCAAGCGGATCATCGTTTGGTGGATGGTGCAGATGAGTTTCTTCAGTTGTTGGATGTCTGCACTTCTTTGATGCGTGTCTTCACTTCTTCTTCTTCTTAACCTTTCGTATTGATTGCACTCTTTTCACTCGGATTTGTTTTGCTTTTTGAGGTTTGTCTTTGTTCAACCCATTTTAAGTATAAGGAAGAAGACCTCTGCAGGTGGGGCATTCCATCTTGAACTCCATCCACCGCAGCAAGCATTCGGAGTGAAAGACATGGTTGCATGGAGTGACCATGTAATCGTAGTCCCTCTCGGTTCTCTCCTCCCCCTGTTCTTCGCTCTGTGGTTGTTGTTGCTGATTGTTTCTTGGCCGAAGCAGCAAAAGAGAGCGAAGGGAGGAGGAGGAAGCAGAGAAAGGAGATCTTCCGGTCACGTAAACGGCATTCATGCAGATGACGCAGTCCACTTTGCCTCCCATTTCTGGATCGATCTCCACTCTTCGTTTGTAGTCGTATTTTGCTGGCAGCAGCTGCATTTGTTTTGTTTTGTGTGAGAGGAGAGAAGATAAGAAGAGAAAGAGAGAGAGAGAGAGCACAAAGAAAAAGAGAAAGGTACCATTTTAGGGATAAACCAACGAGGGCCAAGAGTGTCTTGTGAGAAGAGAATGACGACTTGAAAGAATAAATAACTGTGGAAATTATGGTTGTTTAGCAAACGAAAACAAAAAAGATGAGAGAGAGAGAGAGAGAGAGAGAGAAAGAAAGAGAGAGCGAGAACGTACGCCGCTAAGCAAGAAGCGAGTTGAGGACGAGGTTCAACATGTAAAAAGTTATAAGGACAGGCATAGAAATCTGTTCGCCAGACCATGCAGTGTGAGAGAATGTATAAGTATAGAGAGAGAGAGAGCTTGAGAAACGTACAGAGAGGAATGAAGAGACGAATGAGACTAGTGCCAATGACAAACTTGGCAGTAAAAGCGTTGCTGCAGCACTGAGTGACGTTGCAGTAGATTTGAGGTATCCACATCGAGTAAATTATGAACATGGAAATAAGGAAGATGCCGTTGAAGTAATAAATAGCGATAAACCCAAGCAAAAGTCCTCCATCTTTTTGTTATTATGATGAGAGCAAGAAACAAATCAAGGAAGTACAGACAGTGAGAAAGAATGAGTGTAAGACAGAGAGAGAGAGAGAGAGAGAGAGAGAGAGAGAGAGAGAGAGAGACAGAGAGACAGAGAGACAGAAAGACAGAGAGACAGAGAGACAGAGATGTTTGACACGTACAAAACCGCATATAAAGCTCACGGATTTTACGTCTTACAGCTAGAGAAACAACGCGTTAGAAGGGAATAAAGGAAAACAGGAAGAGGTAACTGAGGGAAGAGGAGAGAGGGAGGAAGGGACCGACCTTCCCAACCAAGGGCAAACTCTTCAGGATGGCGTGCCTTAAGGATTGATACAAGATACCGCATTTCAAAGATAGAAAATAGTATAAAATTTACAAAAGCGGCCAATGCAAATGCATCAAAGACAGCACCTTGATATTATATCAATCGGAGGAGAAAGAAGACATTCATCAGTGGAAGGAAGCGGAGAGAAATGTACAAACGAAGAGGAAAAGGAAAAACTAACCAACTGCTATACCAGCTGATAAATGTATAAAACCAAGATGTGAGTCCATTACGGTGTGAATCCCAATAGTCATCAAAGACACTTTTGTTAAAGCCTTCGTTTTTTGGGGTGGAAACACAAAAGGAGTTAAAAGAAGAGAATGAAAGGGAACATAAAAAGAAAGAGTAGGATAACGAACTGCACGACTGTGGTTTTGTTTCATTTGGTTGATGAGAAGGACTACTTGAAGACAAGTAAGCTGCAAGTAGATATCAAGTGAGATGAAAGAACAAAATTGAAAGGAAGTAGCCTAAAGACAAAGCGTACAAGAATGAATGCCGTCACGTAAAGTCTAGCTTTGTGAAAATAGTGTTCAAACTGAACAGAACTCGCATCCGAAAAGATTGCTATTTCACAATTTGGGCTGTAACTAATGCCTTTCAAATGCAACTTTGGTTTGTTCTCTATTATTTTGCAACATTACTGTCAAATGAAAGAAAGGAAGAAAAAAGATAAATCTAAAGGAAGGGATTAAAGCACCTTGATCACTGGAAGTGTGACCAGCTGAAGAGATGTCGTCACGAGCTCGTTCAAGTCTAAACACAGCCTGAAAGTGACAGGCAGAAGGAACAGAGGAAGAACTGCCTGCGGCCAAACGAGGTTTGTCAGAGGCACTATGGGACTCATTTGCGAATTGAAATGGTATCCTATCTGCTGCTAAAATAACGTCTTCTATCGTTGTTTTGTTGGTCAGAGCGAGCGAAAAGTTTTGGACAAGGGCATGTCTGTACATAAGGAGATCGGCTTATGAGAAGAGAGAAAAAGGAAAGACAAGAAGAGACAGAGAAGTAAAAGGAGAGAGAGAGAGAGAGAGAGAGAGAGAAAGGGGAAAAAGTACTGTAAAGGATTAGCAACAAGGAAGAGGTGACCGGTCTTCCAAAAGTATAAGCCTTGAAGAGCGAATCGCGTGTTCGTATTAGTGCTCCACATGCCATTCCGTAAAACCAATTCTCCCTTTTTTTAAACAATACATGAATGGATAAACAAATAAAACAATGAAAGAAACAAAAACACACGCAGAAGGAGGTACAAGCAACAATGCTGATACAAACAAAAAGAGAGAAAGAGAGAGAGAGAGAGAGAGAGAAAGAAAGAAAGAAAGAAAGAAAGAAAGAAAGAAAGAAAGAAAGAAAGAAAGAAAGAAAGAAAGAAAGAAAGAAAGAAAGAAAGAAAGAACGGCAAGAAGAAACAAAGCAAAATGACAAACAAACGAAAAAAGCACACAGAACGTACAGTGACAGTATCGATGTGAGAAACGTTGGAGGGTTTGGCGTTCAGCTGATAAATAAGGCTGCCCACCACCGTCGAAGCAAAGCTGAACTCTGCTTTTGGAAGAAGCGGCTTCTCTGTTCTCTTTTCAACACCTCCCTCTTCCTCTCCTCCTCCTTCGTCTTCTTTCACTCCTTCTTTGTCTTCTCCTTCTTTTGCTCCTTGTTCTTCTTTGTTTTCATTTGTCGTTGTTGTCGAGGAAGGGGACGGCGAAGAAAGAATGGAAGAAGAAGTGAGTTTTGTCCATGTTCCTTGATAGTAGTCCGAGATGTTTCGTGGAAGATGAGAAGAAGTTAAAGGCTGTTGAGGCTGCGTGGAAGGAGAGGAAGAGGTGAAAGAAAGATTGAGCAGGTGGCTTTGTTTGTGGGACTGAAGGACCTGGCTGAACAGCAACACGACCGATGAATCATTGGACGGCCGCGCGGGACCTTGTTCCTGTGCTCCACCTTCGTTTGGTTGTTGTGCCGCTTCCTTTTTGTTTTTTCCAAAGAGGAGAAGAAGAAGAAGAGAGAAGCAGAAGAAGAGAGAAGAAGAAGAAGAGAGAAGAAGAAGGAGAAGAGGGAGAAAGAAGCAGAGAAGCGAAGAGAAGATCGACATAGTAGAGGAAAAAAAATAATAATGAATAACAACCAAAGATTTTGTAAAATAAAATAAAAAAATAAATCAAACCTGTGCAGCGACCCGCAATAACAACAAACAGAGCAACAAAAACAGTACAAGCAAGTACGTTCGTTTCGTAACGTTCAGAAGGGACAGGAAGCAAACAGCCCTGTCTCTTCTTTGATGTGTTTTCATCTCTTTTTTTTTTTTTTCCTTTTTCCTTTTCCTTTTCCTTTTTTTTTTCAGTTTTGTTAAAACGAGATCACTTTGTGGTCATTTCGTGGCCGTTTTGTTCTGTGTTGCCACGTCACCGTCTTAGAAATGGGTGAACATTTTGTGCTGATTTTGTTGTCTTTCGACACGTCATATGTATTAGGTAAACTTTCAAATTAAACTCAACCTATTATGGAATATACCCTAAAAAAGCATCTTCAGAACAACATAATATGTTTTATTGTCGACAATAGAATATTGCAACGAAGAAAAACAAAAAAGATGAAGCAACCAGCGCGCAACACAAACCACTCCCGGTTCTCTCTCGCCTTCCTCCTCTTCTTCTTCCTCGTCTTCTTTTCTTCTTCTTTCTTCTCTTTTGGTTTCGCAGATGCCGATGGCGCCCCCGAGGGCCTTCATTTCTTTGTGATTGGGGACTGGGGCAGCGCCTTGGGCTCCCGCGACCCCGCCTTTGCCGACACTCAGCGCGCCGTGGCTGCGGCCATGCAGCAGGTGGCGGAGGAGCACCCCATCTCGTTCGTCGTTGGCGTGGGCGACAACTTCTACGAGGACGGCGTCGTCTCCGTGCAGGATGAGAAGTGGCAAAAAACCTTTGGTATTTGAATATTGTTTTTTTTTTCGTCTGCGTTTGTTCTTTTGGTTTATTTTATTTTAACTGTTTATATTTTACTTTTTCTTTTTTTCATTATTTTGTTTATTTTATTTGTTTATTTTATTTTTGTTTTTTGTTTTTTGTTTTTTGTTTTTTGTTTTTGTTATTTTATTTTTATTTATTTTATTTTTTAAATTGTTATTTTTTTCTATTTTATTTTTTTCTATTTTTTTTCTTTTTCTTTTTTTTGTTATTAACAAAGCATGTATGTATTTTGAAAAAAAAAAAAACAAAGAGGAGGTCTATGCGGGTGCCGCTCTGCAAAAGCCGTGGTACAATATATTGGGCAACCATGACTACAGGGGCAGCATTGAGGCGCAGCGCCAATACGACCAGCAGCATCGCCAACAACAACAACAGGGAGAAGGAGTGTTCAAGTGGAACATGCCTTCCTTCAATTACACCCTTTCGGTCCCGCTTTCCTCTGCTTCTGCTCACAACGCCACCTTTTGTACGGCTCTTCTTCTGTCTTCTTGTTCTTCTTTCTCTTCTTCTTCTGTTCCTTTTTCTTTCCTTCTTATTTTTATTCCACTTCTTTTTAGTTTGTTTCCAGGGCTGTTATCTTTCTTTTGTTGATACTAACTAACAAACGAACATAACAGTATTTTTGGATACGACTCCATTCATCCAAGAATACTACACCAAACCAGACAACCAACAGATGAAAGACCAACTCCAACAGCAACACTGGCAGGAGCAGTTGAGTTGGTTCAAACAAGAATTGGAACGACTTAATCCTAGCCATGAAGCGGAAGAAGAAGAACAAAAGTGGATTATTGTGGTGGGGCATCATCCCATTTTTTCCAACAACGAATGGCCGGAGTTGAGGCAGGGAGGCTATCAGGAGCTGCAGAACACCTTGTTGCCTTTGTTCAAAAAACATCACGTGGCAGCCTATTTGTGCGGGTATTGTTTCTCCTTCTGTCTTCCTTCTATCTCTTGCCTGTACCTCTTCTTGATTCTTTCTTTCTGCTCTCTCTTTCTTCTTCCTGCATCCTTCTTGTTTGCTCATTTCTTTCTTTATTTCTATCGCTGGTAACTCCGCATCCCAAACAAAAGCCATGTGCATGATATGGAACACGTCTACTCCGAAGGTATCCACCATTTCATCAGCGGCGCTGGTTCTCGCGTCAAGATGCTTCCCCGCTCCGCCACCACCACACGTGGCATCGCCGCTGTTCACTCCCTCTTCCATTCGGACAAAGCAGGCTTCATGCGAGTACATTTGGAAGAGAGAACGATGCACGTCTTCTTCTACGACCATCAAGGCATTCAGGAGTACTCTCATACGTTTTCTTTACGCGAGGTGTATGACTATAGTGACGACGACGACGATCCTTATGAAGAAGAGGATGATGATGACGATGATGAAGAGGACGAAGAAGATGGAGAAGAGCACGAAGGAGAGCGACAAGACATGCTTTCGGGGACATTGGTGGTTTGGGTGTTGATGTCGGGAGTGATCATCTTGTTGACGGTCACCGTGACGGTGCTGGCGTTGGCGCTATGGCGCATGCATGCTTCCCAGCAGTTCCAGAGCGTCTCCTCCACCGCCGCTTTTCAAGAGCTTTAGGTGTTGCTTTCCTCTTTTTGATACCATATTTATGAAAAGAAGGGTGTGGTGGGAGTTGTTGTGTTGCAGCCAGAGCTCTCTTGCTTTCACCGGCCCCTCCCTGCTGCCTGTTTCCTTGCACCAAAGAAAGTAGTTTCTTCTTCTTTTGCTTTTCTTTTTTTCTATCTTTCATTTCGCAACGAAATTGTTGGAGCACGGGGGGAAGGGCTTTGCCTTTCTCTTCTTCTTGTTCTTGTTCTTCTTCTTTTCTCTTCCTCTTCCTCTTCCTCTTCCTCTTCCTCTTCCTCTTCCTCTTCCTCTTCCTCTTCCTCTTCCTCTTCCTCTTCCTCTTCCTCTTCCTCTTCCTCTTCCTCTTCTCCTTCTTCTTCGTCATCATCCTTCTCTTCTCCTTCTTTATCCTCAAACCCGTTTGTGGATTGCCTCTCAATTGAAAATGGGACTTTCAACAAGAAGAAGAAGAAGAAGAAGAAGAAGAAGAAGAAGAAGAAGAAGAAGAAGAACAAGAAGAAGAACAAGAAGAACAAGAAGAAGAAGAAGAAGAAGAACAAGAAGAAGAAGAAGAACAAGAACAACAACAACAACACCAACGGAAGTCGGAAGAAGAAGAACAACAAGAAGACAGATCCACGTGAACATACCAGCTGAGATCGATCAATACAAAAAAAGGAATAACTCGCACCCGATCGACGCTATCGGCGGCATCCAGTGGTTATGCATGGCCCACAACAGAAAAGGAGGGGGGAGCAGGGGGAGGGAGGGAGGGGGCAAAAGAAAGAACGGAAACAGAGACTTGCGAGTCGGTTAGCGCACACACATGGAGGAGAAGCAAAAGAGTAACAAGCAGCATCGTCACACAAAAAGAACTGGGACCACCTCCTCGGCTTCGGGCAGCAACCACGGAGCCCCGTGGACGGACCACGCTTCGAGAAGAAAGAAATCATCAGACAGAGCGAGACCGAGCTCCTCTTCTTCTTTGTCGGGATCAAGTGCAAATAAAAACAGGGGTCGTAGTAGAGCAGCACCAGAAGCAAAAAGAGAAGACGAACACAAGAGTAAATTAGGAAGAACCAAACAACAACAAGAAGAAAGTGAGAAAGTTCTTCTTCCTTCTTCTGCTCCTCTGGAAAGAAAACAGGGAAGATCGCCTCGTAAAGACTCAAATAGAGAGGAAGGAAGAAAAGGAAGCCACCACCACAGCAAAACGAAACCATCATCGGAAACAAATGAGTTGGACAGTGGGAAAAGAGCAAAGATGGCGAACAACCATAAGATAATGGGAGAGACGAAGACGATGGTCTTTGGAAACGGCGCGGGAGGACGGCTCGGATTGGGCGAGGTGGAGGGCGGATCTGTTTGGGAGCCTACCCTTGTGCGGAGCTTGGGTCCTATGAAGATCGTTCAAGTGGCTGCTGGGGGCACCTTTAGCATGGTTCTAACAGGTAGGTGTAACTTACTCTTACTTTTAGCATGATTCTCACTGGTACCTGTTGGGGCGTTCCCATGAACAGAAATGGGGTCTGTCTATTGGTTCGGACAACTCGGTGGGTGGAAGAAAGGAGTACTACAAAGCTCAAAGCCGCTGCTCCGTTCCCTTTCTCCACGCCCGTTGGCAGGAAGCGACAGGTTCAGAACCATCCAAATAGCCGCTGGGCATAGCTTTGGTATTGTTCTCACAGGTCTCTCCCTCTCTCATCCCCTCCCCGCCCCGCTCTCTCTCCCCCCCTCTCTCTCTCTCTCTCTCTCTCTCTCTCTCTCTCTCCTTGCTCATACGTTTGAAAAATAACATATAGAGAAGGGTGAACTATATGGATGGGGGCAAGGGCGCAACGGAGAACTTGGCACCGGGAAGAAAGAAGACCTCTGCGAGCTTCCCAAAAGAATTGAAACACTGGCCGCGATGTTGCCCTCAAACAAAGTCGTTAAACTACGGGCTGCCTTTTCTCATAGTTTAGCATTGCTTGGTTCGTCGTTCTGTCCTTCTCGTCTGCTCTTTCTTTTGTGGTTAATACTTCTCTCGAACGTGTAGAAAATGGACAGGTTTATAGTTGGGGAAGACAAGACGATTACAAGCTAGGGTGGAGTGCGGAAGACTACGAGAAGAAGGATCGTCTTCCCAAACCTGTCGCCCTTTTCAACGTCCCTATTTTGGACTTTGCTGTTGGAGGAAGACATTCTCTCTTCTTGGATGGTACTCGTTGCTCCTTTTTCTATTTTTTTTCTCTGGCCTCTTGTTTCTTTGCCTTTATTTATTTCGTATGTTAAAAACGAAGGCAATGGAAAGGTTTATAGTTGCGGCAACCATGTTTGTGCCGGACATCCAAAAGACCAAACGACGGACACGAGAGGAGCTGCGGTGATAGAGCCTCGTTTGGTGCAGTCGTTGAAAGAAACATACGTGCGGAGGGTTGGGGCTGGTGCTGCGCATAGCTTTGCTGTCACCGGTACCATTTCTTGTTTCCATTTTTCTCTCTCCCGCGAAAAGACTCACACGGTAAAAAGACACGGAAGTTTATTCGTTTGGAGAGAACGCAGGAGGCAGTCCAAGAGAAGTAAAAGGACAACTTGGTAATGCCATTCATATTCGTCTTCTTCTTCTGGTTCTTCCTCTTTTTCTTCTTTTTCTTCTTCTTCTTCTTCTTCTTCTTCTTCTTCTTCTTCTTCTTGTTCTTCTTCTTGTTCTTCTTCTTCTTCTTCTTCTTCATTTTGCTTCTTCTTCTGTTACAGCTGCTTCTTGGCCGACATCCGTGGCTTATATAACATACAGGTCGCGATGGAGATTCAGAGCCACAAATGGTGGAAGTGTTATCCACTCCTAAGATTCGAGTTGCGGAAGTCTCCGGAGGAGACTACCATAGTATTGCTCTTACTGGTTAGTCCCACTCCCTTCTCTCGTCTCTTTGGAAAATTTTAGGGCCATTCGTTCTCTTACTTCTTCTTTTGCTGCTTTTAAAAAAGAGGGTGGAGAAATATACTCTTTTGGAGGGTGTGAAGACGGTCGTTTAGGTCATGGAGAGAGCATAAGAGAAAGACTCTTTGTTCCAATTCGAATAGACATTGATGGCTCACAAACCTCGCCAACGACCAAAGTGGTTCAGCTATCGTGTGGTAAAGAACATAATCTTATTTTGACTATTCAAGTGCCTCAACAGCTAGGCCAGAAAGAAGCAACGGAAGAAGCAATAGAAGAGAAAGGAGGACATGAACGAGGTGAGGAAGCGAACGAAAATAAGGAATTTAAGTCATCCAAAGATAGAAGAAGACCGAGACGAACTTCAGTACAAAGCAAGGTAGGAGGAAACTGCCGACGACACAGACAGACTACTGCTACCTCTTCATCATCTTCTTTGCCTGTTTCATCAACATCAGCTTCAGCATCGTCACGAAGAAGACGAACCAACACTGCTTCTTCTACTTCGTCAACTGTTGGTCACAAGAATAGCAAGCCAACGCGGAAGAGAGGGAGCAGTAAGAAGACGCAAGAAAACACAACTGGAGCATCGAAAACAACAACAACAAAAGAGAAGAATGACAAAACGATGGGTAGTACTTCATCCTCCTCTTCCTCTGCAGCATCTTCTCGTAGAGAAAGAGCAGATTCTTCGTCTGCCAAGCCAAGCTTGCCGTTTGCCGAGCTGAAGTTGGAGGAACTTCGTATTGATCCAGTTCCTATTGCCAGCGGAGGTTCACTCGCCTTCCTTCTATCATCTCCCTTCTGTTTTGCTAGTTTCTTGTCCTCCTTCATAGCTATCTCCTTACCCTTGGATTCAATACGCCACCATTCTATTTTAGCATTTGGCGTAGTGTACAGAGGGCTGTGGCATGGCGTTCCTTGCGCCATCAAACGTCTGAACGTGCCTTTCGCCGATGAGAAAGCTTATCGGGAGTTTGTTCGGGAGGCCAGTCTGATGGAGTACATTTCATCTCATCTTACCTTCGTTGCTCCTTTCATTTCTTTACTCACAATGCACAAAAAGAAAACTTGGAAGACATCCGAACGTTGTTTCATTCTTTGGCGCACTTACAACAGGGAGTTACATGTCTCTTGTGACCGAGTTTGCAGAGCTGGGCTCCGTCTACGACTTTTTGGTAGTAAAACAGAAGCAACTTCCGTTTCGCACTGTGGTGAAGATTGCTCGCGATGCGGCTTTGGGCATTCTTCATTTGCATTGCGAGAACGTGATTCATCGGGACATTGCCGCAAGGAATGTGTTGCTAAAGGGTCCGCCTTATACTGCTTTAGTAACAGACTTTGGTGCGTTTTATCATCCATTCTCTGTTGCAAATCCCTGATCCGTCTCTCGCAATACTTAGGCCTTTCGCGAATCCTGACCCAAACCTGCGGAGAGGTGACCCAAAATGGAGTTGGTCCAGTCTCTCACATGGCCCCCGAAGCCATCCTCAACAAGGAATACTCCCAAAAGAGCGACGCCTGGAGCTTTGGCGTCTTCCTCTGGGAGCTCATCGAGAAGAAGAGACCTTATGGAGATCAGAACCTCATCGCAGTGGCACTGGACGTCGGCCGGCATGGCACATCTTTGCCTATCCCAAAGGACTGCGACCCAGTCTTCGGAGGGTTGATGAATAAGTGCTTCTCCAAGGACCCCAACTTGAGACCTTCTTTTGAAGAGATATATGCAGTGTTGGAGCGTCACTATCAAAGGTTACGAGCAGATACTTCGGCTTTGTCGACATCCTCTTCTTCATTGATAGAAGAAGGGGAGAGCAGAGGAGGAAGTGTGATTATGGCGTCGGATGTTTGTGAGCCAGTAGAAGAGGGCCATCCTTTCTTTGTAGGATCTTCTTCGGTATCGTCCTCCGCTTCTGTAGATGCTTCCGACGAAGACCGCTCCTTTGACACATCAGATGATGACTCACATAACGAAGAAGTTCAAGACAGAGGACAAGGTTCAACAGCAAGTCCGCAAGATCTTTCTTTGAACTACACTCCGCTTCCCAACGAAGATGATTTGCACAAAGTTCAACCAACCCCTTCTTCAACAACTTCTGCATTGAAAGGCAACACACTCGTACCAATGTCAAATAGTAACTATGTACCAGCGACTGAATGGTACAGAATGATGAGAGAAAGAGGAGAGGACAGACACGAAAGCGATGAGAGGGACGAAGACGAAATGCAGTTGAGAAGTTTGGGACTGGAGACCTTGCGGCGGCTGCAGGGTGCCGAGTACATCAGCGAGGAACAATGGAAGGCTGCTGTGTCTCGTTCTCCCGAGGAATCTTAACGTTTATCAGGTTTTTATTTACATTGGTATCAAGCATTGTTGTTCGTTCCCAGGTTGTGTTATGCAGTTTGGTTGTTCTCGTGATAATGGTGCACGTACCATTTAGGTTTGTCTTCCTGTTCTTGTTCTTGTTCTTCTTCTTCTTCTTCTCCTTCTTCTTGTTCTTCTTCTTGTTCTTCTTGTTTTTCTTCTTCTTCTTCTTCTTCTTCTTCTTCTTCTTCTTCTTCTGCTTTGTGTGCTGTTTCATTTTCTTCTTCCTCGTCTACCTCGTGTTCCTCGTCTTCGGTCATGCCTTCAGGGTGTAACAAAGGTGACGAGGGAAGAGAATCTATAGGGCTTCCAAAATCCTCAACCTGACTTCCATATTCTTCTTCTTCTTCCTCTGTTTCAAAATCTTCTTTTTCTTGGAGTTCTTCCACTGGAGCACTATCGGGACAAATTTCTTCTTCATCTCTAGAGTCATGCTTCTCTACTTTTACTTTTGCTGTTTGCTGCTGTATTCCTTTTTTTGGTCGTTCGTCTTCATCCTCAGAGTCGTGGATGACAATGCTATCTTCCATGCTCTTGCCGGATGCGCGAGGATTAACTTTTGCTTTTCGCCATTGTATAAAGGGAAGATTCGAAGTTTTCGACTGTCCAATCAATGATGAAGTTGCCAGACACTGTTTGTGACCTTGCGCGGTAGAATGTTCTTCTTGATCGGTTTCGAGCTCGGAGTTCTTTTGATTTAGACTTTCCGATGTGCTGAGCCTTCTTCCTCTTCTCGTCCCACTCTCAAGGTTCACATTTGGCAATGGCCTCGATGACGTGGCTTTGGGTTCATCCGAGCTTGTTGTGATGCTGTTCTTCTTTTGCAGGCGGCCTTTCTGTGCTTCTTCTTTGCGGATGCCAGAGGCATCCGCCTCACTTTTTCTTCTTCTGGTCCTTGCTTGTGGTTCAACTTCATCAACCATTTTTCGTTTCGCTGCCCTCGTCTTTGTTTCTTCTATTCCTGAAGGCAGCGACAAAGCCGAGAAGCGAGGAACGGAGGAAGAGCGCAAAGATGATCTGGACGATGAGGAGGGCGTTTGAAGGCACTTTTGGTTGCGGTGAGCCTCGAGTCGAGACTCCTTATCGATATCCGCGTTCAGCTCTCGAATTTGTTTTCGAAGGCGGCTACCCGGTCCGGAATCCCGTTTTGCTGGTTGCTGCCTAGTCGATGCCGAAGGACCAGACCCTTTACTCTCTCTTTCCTTCACCTTTTCTTCTTCTGGTTTTTGTCCGCGGTCTGGTATTTCGCTTCTAAGCCGATAGCCAGAGTTTGTTGCAGCAGGAGGAGGAGCTTTGTGTTTGGAGGTGTCTCTTGCATCTTCTGCAATATTACCTGCTCGTGCTTCTGCTCCTGCTCCTGGTCGTGTTGGCTTCTTGGTTGTTTTTTTCTTTTTGTTAACTGACTGATGTCCGCTACTCTTGTCAGTTTCTTTGTCGTCCTCCTTGCTGCCTCCAGAAAGCCGTGAATCGTCCCATGGAAGGTATGGCAGCCCCATCCACCTCAATAAGATGCGACGGTACTCGTCCTTATTATCGCTATCGTTCACGTTTTCTAGTTTATCTATTGGGGGTCCTTCCTGTTTTTG
Source organism: Balamuthia mandrillaris (assembly GCA_031835245.1). NCBI lineage: Eukaryota > Discosea > Longamoebia > Balamuthiidae > Balamuthia > Balamuthia mandrillaris. Next base: position 57,094 of record JAVKOQ010000220.1, read on the forward strand.
TTTTCTACGCTTTTCCTCATCATAGTCCATGCTGGGTTGAGGAGAAGAAGAAAAAAGAAGAACACCTAAGAACAAGAACAAGGGCAAGAATAACCAAACAAGAACAAGATGCGACGATAAAAAAGGGGCAACATACCAACACCCGTGAAGGTACACCATGTTGGCTTTGGTCAACAGCATCAGCTCTGAGGAATAATACCTAGCGTACTCTTCTTTAATGTTGCGGCACTGCCCAACGTTTAAAGTACAATTTATGGTATACGTTCAGAAATAACCATATTCGAGGGAAGGAGAGAAGCAGAAGAAGAGACAGAGGAGTACTCGAGGAGAGAGAGAGAGAGAGAGAGGAAGCGCAAAACGAGAAAAGAAACAAACCAATCACCTTTTTGGCGTACTGCGTTTTGGTGGTTTCTTTGGTGTCAGTTTGGCCAACATGTCGTGCAGGGTGTCTTTATCTTCGTGTTCCAGCCTTGAGACGCCCTCTTTCACTCGAGTAATTTTCAGAAAGATGGCACGTCGTAGTTCTTCGTTGTGTAACTCGAACAAGAGGAGGCCGTCCTCTTGCTCTTTGCTAGCAGGGTGGGCCATCTTGCTAGCCATGGCCCTTTAATTTTTAAAAAAAACCTCAACGGTTTTATGTGTTCAAGAAAAAATTTGTGTTTTGTATTATTTAAAACTCTATAAAAAATGGATGGGTTTCCTAGCACGTGGCGGAGATTTGTACTTTACGAAATTCGATTCGTCTCAAAATTTGTGCTAATGTCGAAAAAATGTCGACATTGTTTGATATTTGGTTGGTGCACTTTGCCTTTGATCTTATCATCTTCGGGGCTTTGGTTTTACCAGGATGTTGCCGCACTCCGTTCGGTTCTTGTCATGGGTCAACCGTCTGGTTCGTTTTCGTCGTCAACAACCCAAAGAGATTGGAGGACGGAAGCCACCCATTGCTGATGAAACCTTGAGAAACGGGCTAATTGCATCTCATGTATACGAGATACTGGTACTTCGAGAATGCGCCATATGCGTTCTGCGGGGCGAAAACAACTAATTTCACGAAAACCCCTTGGGTTGGGCCTCAGCAGCCGTACCAAGAGCCTTTCAAACTATTTTAAACTTAAAACTCTCCGCGTGTCCTACCGGAAGGGTTAAGTTTTATTTTTTAGTTTTTATTTGTTATTTTGGCGGTTTTGTTGGGCTCTCAACTTGGCTCTCATTTTTCTGATTTCTGTGTTTGTCCCGTGGGCCGTAAGTTGAATAAGCATCCTGTGTTGTCTCATCTGTTGGATTGCTTTGCAGTATTTGCATGGTATCTCTGTGGTGCAATGAACAGTGCCCACTCTACAGCGTGAACTTGGCTTTGCATAGTCAGCTGGCTCAGAGAAGAAGCCGGAGTTCTCTGTTTCATCTTCATCCACCTGCTCCGTTTCATGGTTTTCTTCATCTTCGTCATGTTCCTTCCGGCAATCGGTACTCCTTTCTTTCATTTTAACACCACGGGACCATTCCAGGCTGCCCTCCTCTTTCTCTTCAGGCCTTCTCTTCTTTGGCACATTCGAACAGGAAGGATGCTCTCTGACGGTATCTGGTCGAGATCCAACCAAAGGAGCTCCGTTGTCTACAACCACTTCCCTTTTGCAGAATGTGAGGTCGGCCAGCTTAGCATCCGCATTCTCTGATGTACCGACACTTCCTTTAGAGGGAAAACAAACGCATTCTGTTTTCTGTGCATCTCTTCTTTTTGTCGCTGTTCGTCGTTTCTTCGTCTGACGCTCGTCTGCTTTCTTCTTTTCGCCCCATGTTGCCATCGGTTTCCGCTTCATAGTCCTCTTCGTTCGAGTTTCCAGTCTCGCTTGCTCCTGTGGGAATCTTTCTATCCGGCTTGTACCTTGTGAGAGTCTTGGGCTTCTTCGGCAACCTGTGGTTACATCTACTGATGGGGGAGGCGAAGGTGAAGCATCCAATTCAGATCCTTCTGGATCTTTTTGTTTTTGTTCAGAAGCAGAAGACCCTCTAGGAGATGGCAATGGGAATGGCAACCGTTTCTGTTTGCGGCGAGCTTCGCGTCTGAGGAGCCTTGCCTGTTCTTCCCGTAAGAGGGCAAGCTCCTTTTGGATCCCAGACCTTCTTTTTCCAGTACCTGCTCGTGATTTTTTTTCTTCTCCGTATGGAGAGGAGGCAGACAGAGGAACCGAGGACTGTGCTTGCGTTTGAGCTGGTTGAGCTCTCTGTTTTCGAGCAGCTGCTGAAAGAGTTCCCAAACGCGTTTTCTTCTTCCTCTTCCTGAGCATCATCTTCCTCCAATTCTATAACGATGCAGCTTCTGTTATGCTCTTCCCCTGCTGATGAAGCTGCTGGTGGTTCTTCTTGTTCTTCTTTTTGTTCTTCCAGTTCTTCTTGTTCTTCTTGTTCTTCTTGTTCTTCTTCTTCTTCTTCTTCTTGTTCTTCTTGTTCTTCTTGTTTTTCTTCTTCTTGTTCTTCTTGTTCTTCTTGTTCTTCTCGTTCATCTTCTTCTTCTTCTTCTTCTTCTTCTTCTTCTTCTTCTTCTTCTTCTTCGTCTTCTTCCTCTAACCCTTCATTGTATTTTAAAATGACTTCTATAAATTCGGATTTCCTGGCGTGTGGAGGCACGTTGAGCTGTTCCTCTTGGCAATAGCTTCTCAGCCATTTAACTGGGTAATGCTCCAGACAGTCAAGGTCGAGGTAGTATTCATCACTTGTCTCTTCCACGGGTTCTTGCTTCTTATCTTTCTCTTTCGGCTTCACTACCTGCCTCTGCTCCTTCTGCTTTTCTTTCTGCTTCTGCTTTTCCTTTTCCTCCATCTCCTTCTCCTCCTTCGCCTTCTCCTTCTCCTTCTCCTTCTCCTTCTCCGTCTCCTTCTCCTTCTCCGTCTCCTTCACCTTCCCCTTGTCCCGTTGTCGTCCATAATTTCCAGCGGAAGTGGTGTTACTGGCAGATGTCTCTGACGGAGCCGGTCTGCAACCAGGGAGTGATGAAGAGGAACCAGAAGAAGAGGCAGCATCAGGAACAGCCGAAGCACTCAAAGAACAGGCGGCAACGGAAGCCTCGCTTGCGGGAGAAGGAGAAGAGATGCTCTTCGGGTTGGAAATTCTTCTCTTTTTCTTGCTGTTATCGACATTTCGGTTAGAGCCTTGGCGATGGGTCCTCTTCTTTCCTCTTCCTCGGAAGATCAGAACAGGAGGAAGGCCAGTCCAACTCAACAAGAAGCGACAGAACTCTTCTTTGTTGTCGGAACTGCAAAGTTTTTCCTGCTTCACTGGCAGAAGAGCCCTCGGGGGCTTACCTTCCTTTTTGGGAGTTTTTTTCTCCTCTTTTTGTTTTTCATCCTCCTGATCGCGTTCTTCCTTGTGCTGCTGCTCTTCGTCGTATTCAAGACTATCCGTTTATACATAAGAATTACTAAGATTCATCAATTCTCTCAAACTTTCACAAAGGGTGCTCGACAGCATACCATCGTTGGTAGAGAAAGATCATGGTGACATTCGGCAAGTCCATCCACTCGGCGGCATAATGATCCGCGTACACTTCCTTAATGTTGCGTTGCTGTTCATCACAAAGGAGCTACAGGTCAGTATTTGGTGCCGATGATAGGATTAAACCCAAAAAAAAAAAAAAGATAAGGGACCAACAAGGGGATTTATGGTTTGCTAAAAAAAAGCAAACAAAGAAGACCTACCAATTGGTATCTTGTTCGTCCCACCCTAAGATGTCTTGCATCAGGCTTTTTTTGCAGCTTTCCGATCACTCTTTTCAGGGTGGCCATCTCCAACTCATCCAAAAGGGAGACGTGATGTCTCAGCCTTTTGAGCTCCTCGAAGAGGCGACTGGGAAATCTTTGGTGTTCCTCCGGGATCCTCTTCAACCAAGGAGAGAAAGCAGCGGAGGAATCCTCGCCGCTCTCGTGCCCGTTCGTCCCTCTCATCCAAAATTTTTTTTCTTTTTTACTCACCGGTAGTCCTATGTGTGTGTCTGCCCGTCACTCTATGTGCTAGCAACAGGGAAAGCTGTGAGAGGGAGGTGACGTTGTATGGCAGGAGGAAGGAGAATATGTGACGGAGAGCCCACACAGAATTCCGCCTACAAAAAAAACCGTTATAAAACTAATTATGATTTTAATCATTCTATTCAATTGTTTAATCACTCGTTAAAAAGACGTAGTGTGCACTCTCTCTCTCTTTCGGCACAACTCATTATTTTGCTGAAAAAAAAAACTAGCATTTTTGCTGAAAAGTTTTTTATTCTTTGTTTTTTTTTTTTTTTTTTTTACACGCGGCGATAAAAAGTGATGTTTGATCTGGTGGTGTGCTGCTCCTTGTGGACCTCTTTGCGTTTCTCAGCTTGTCCACTGACATCACGAACGGGAAATAACCAGTCGAGTTGCTGTGACTGCGACTCTCTTCCACTTTCTACATCCATCGAAAAGGACTCTTCTCCTTCTTCATCATCAATCACCTCAACATATTCTGTCTCTTCTTCTTGATGTCGTGGTAGTCCATCTTTAACAGCTTGAAAATCGTCATATTGTTCTTGTCCATCTTGTTCTTCTTCTTCTTCTTCTTCTTCTTCTTCTTCTTCTTCTTCTTCTTCTTCTTCGTTATCGTCGTCAAGTACAACCCAACATTCATTTGTAACAGAACCAACCCATCCTCCTGTCGATGTTGGCGATGTTAAATTGGAGGTTGGTGTAGGTGTTGGAGTTGGTGGAGTTGGAATGTCTTCGGTGGTTAGTATTGGTGAAGATGGTAATGAAGATATTGGACTGCCCCAATCCTCTTGTTGACTCGCTGTCTCTTCAAAATCTTCTAACTGGTCTTCTTGTTCTTCTTGGTCGTTCTCGCCTGTGACTTCTTGTTGTTCATGTTCTTCCGTTTCATCAGCTTCTTCATCTTCATCTTCATCTCCTCCTTCCTCGTCCTCTTCTTCATCGTCTTCATCTATTTCGTCTTCTTGAAGTTCTACCTCTCCTTTATCACTATCATAACATTTTTCTTCCTCTTCCCCGTCGCTTTCGTCTTTCGCTTGTGTTTCTTTATCATTTTCTTTTTGCTGTTGTTGCGGTTCATCATCTGCTTCGGAGTCGCTGATGATAATGCTATCTTCCATGCTTTTTCCAGAAGAGGGAGGAGGAACAACTACCTCTTGTTTAATGGTGTGGAAAGGTAGTAAGTATGCAGAGAGGTGTTGAATAGAAATCAACGATGGCATTTTGCTAGTGTCAACTACAACGCCCTCCTCTTCTCCTTCTTGTTCTTCTTCTCCTTCTCTTTCTCCTCCTTCTTCTTCGTCTCCTTCTTCTCCTCCTTCGTCTTTATCTTCGTTATCACTTTCGTCTGTTTCTTCTTCCTTTACTTGAACCAACGCTTCTTTCTCATTCTCCACTGTTTGTGCTTCGTCTTCTTCTTTTTCTTGCTTTTCAACTTTGCATTGCGTAAGCTCCAACAGCTTTCGTTGTACAACTTCAGAAGCACTGAATCTTCCTCTCGAGCGACTATCGCTTGTGTTTGGCCGTTTTGCATTGATCGTTGTTGATGTTGCTATCGTTGCGGTAATAGTGGTGGTTGGTGTGTTGTAGGTATCCTCCTTCTTTGCTCTTTGTTTTCGAAGGACGTCCTCGTTTTCTTCGATTGTTGTTTTTTTGTGGAGGGAAGCATCGGATTCGCTTCTTCGTCTGCTTTTCTTGGTCGCCGGTTTGACGGCGGTTGATGTTGCTTTTCTCTTGGCCATTCTCGTTTTTTCTGCCTTCTCTCCGGTGTTATTCTTTGTCGTTGTTGGCTTCATTGTTGCTTTTGATGGTGAAGCGCAAGAAGAGCGCGTACTCTTTTTAGGAAGTGATACAGAGCGGGAAGCTCTTCTGCTTGATGAATTCATTCGTTCGCAAGGAGTTCGTTCTGAAAGCGTCTCGCTTCCCAAACTTCCCAGTTTTTCCAGTTCTCTTGATAAAGCTCGGCGTTGTTTGAAGTGTGCACACTTTAGCGTTGTCGATTGTTCATTAACAGAAGATGAAGATGAAGAAGTTGGAGGAGTTGAAGACGAAGATGAAGATGAAGATGAAGATGAAGATGAAGATGAAGATGAAGATGAAGATGAAGATGAAGATGAAGATGAAGATGAAGATGAAGATGAAGATGAAGATGAAGATGAAGATGAAGGTGAAGATGAAGATGAAGATGTTGGAGTTGAAGAAGGTGTGGAAGCTGTCAAAGCACCAGTATTCGGAGGAGGTGTCTCGCTGAGATGACGGTATAATTTCCATTGACGGCTCTGATAGTTCATGCGAAAAAAGACACGTTCTTCCATCCAACTGTTGTACTGTGGATTCCAATTGCGCTCCTCATGAATCAGAATACTTTTCTCAGAGGTGCTATTCCTCCCCATAAAAGCTTCGCCGTTGAGAAATGCGACTATTTCTTCTTCTATCTCAGGTACCATTTTGTTGGATTTTTCGGATAACGTCGCGAGAACTGTGGCGACGCTGTTTGGTAGTTGTTGCTGAGAGGCTGGTGATACTCCTTTGGCTTTTCCTATGCTTTCTGTTTTGGTCTCGTTTTCTTTCCCTTTGTCGTTTCGTGGTGCGCGTTCGCCACTCGCAGCCGAAGCTGTCTTAGGTAGGGTCGCTGCTGATGTTGTTGAAGATGAAGAATCAATAGAAGAAACAGGACGCGTAGGAAGAGTAGAAGGGTCCGAAGATGAAGCAGAAATAGAAGAAGGTAGAGATGACGAAGACGAAGAAGATGCAGGCGCGGACCTACCAGTTGAAGAGTTATTAGTTGCTGCGATTATCTGGCTCTTTTTACGTTTCGCCGCACCGTCAGTCTCTTCAAGTGCTGTCCTCTTCCTTCCTCTTCTACTCCGTTTGCTAGCTTGAGTGCCGTTATGCATGTTAATGTTGCTGTTGTTCAAAGGGAAGCTATCCCAGAGACCCAACCACACCAACAAGAACCGACAAAACTCTTTTTTGTTGTCTGTGTTGGTCAATTTTTCCACGTACAATACTTTCGCTGAGGGTTTTGAAGATAAGGAAGAAGGCTGCGATGATGGCTCTGGTTTGACTTTCAGCTTTGGTTCTCCTTCTATTTTGGGTTTTTGTTCTTGTCCCGCTCCTTGTCCTTGTTCGCTTTGTTTCGCTGTCTCTGCCGCTCGTTGCTTTTGTTCGGCTTTGCGCTGCTTGCGATCATGCTCTTTGCTGTTTAACAAAGAAACAAAAGTGGTTATGCCAAAGTAAAGGACACGGCGACAGAGACGACGAAAGAAGCAAAACAAAGGCCAACTTACCAACGTTGGTACATGAATATTAAATCGTCTTTGGAGAGGCTTACCAGCTGCGCATTATAATAGCTAAAGTATATTTCTTTGATATTCCGTCGCTACAGCCATTGTTGTGAAACGCGTTAAACAACCAAACCAAAATAAAAGACGCGGTACACGACGGATGGACAACAGACAACGAGAGAAACAGAGAAGCAAAGAGAGGGAGAGAAGAGAAGAGAAGAGAAGAGAAGAGAAGAGAAGAGAAGAGAAGAGAAGAGAAGAGAAGAGAAGAGAACGACGAAGAGAACGACGAAGAGAACGACGAAGAGAACGACGAAGAGAAGAGAAGAAGAGAGAAGAGAGAAGAGAAGAAGAGAGAAGAGAGAAGAGAGAAGAGAGAAGCGAGAAGAGAACGACGAAGAGAAGAGAAAGCAAAGTACATAGCAAAGGGAGAGAGAGACAAAGAGGGAGAGAGTAAGAGAGAAACCAGTTGTTCAACGGTGCGGCCAAACGAGAGGCGCTTCCCTTGGGGCAACCTCTGCAACGGTAGGGCCACATTTCTTTTGAGCGTGTCGTAGTGGAGCTCATCCAACCGCGCAAGGTGCTGCTTCAGTCTCTTGAGCTTCCTGAAGGTGCTGGCGGTAGCAATCTGTTTGCTTTTTTTCTTTAGGACAAGCAGCAAAGGAGCGAGGTCTTCGTGTTGTTGTTGTTGGGACCCACTCTGGGTCGTGGTGCCGCTGCCCTCCTGACCGGCAACAACGACCGGCGGTGTCGTTGTCGTTGCTCCTCCCTCCTCCATCAAATCTTTTTTTTTTCTTTAAGTCGACCAAAACTGGGAATGTTAGGAATTTCGAACAGTTGCATAGCTGGAATGCCTGAGATTATTCGTGACGACGCGGATCTTCGAATATTGCGGGGAATTTCGGAGAAATAGCATTTTTTGATTTTTGATTGGTGCAAAAAATTTACTTCTGCAACCACAGCGAAAGCGGCCAAGGCTTGCTTTCTTCTTCTTCTTCACTTCCACCAAAGATGGTTCGTTGGGCTCCTCTCAGGTATCGTTGCTCTTCTCCTTCTTCTCAACAAACAACAAAAAAATAATAATGAGATTATTGCCCAAACAAAACAAAACAAAAAACAAACAAAAATGACAACAGCATCCCGATCGAAAGGCGCTTGCAAACCGCGGCGGTGCTCTTCTGGGCCTTCACCTCCCCGCTCTTCACCGTTCCCCTCTGCCTCCTCTCCTACGCCCTGCTGCTCCTCTTCCTGCCGTTACTCTTCATCCCCTACTGCCTGTGGGCCTTCTACTGGGACAGCGCGCCCTCGCGCGGCGGGCGGCCCCTCCGCTTCATGCGAAGCCTCAAGGTGTGGCGCTACTTTCGCGACTACTACCCCGTCAAACTGGTGAAGACCGCGGAGCTGGATCCCGATGGGAACTACCTGTTCTGCTACCACCCGCACGGCATTATCAGCGTGGGGGCCTTCACCAACTTTGCCACCGAGGCCAATGACTTTAGCAAGGTCTTTCCAGGTAAGGAAGAAGCAGAACAACAGCAGCAAAGAACAAGAAGAAGAAGAAGAACAAGAAGAACAAGAAGAAGAACAACAGCATCAACTCAGTATACTAATGCATCCCTTTCACTTCATTTGAAGGGATCGACTTGCGGTTGTTGACTCTGAAAATGAACTTCATGTGGCCCCTCTACAGGGAGTACTTGTTGTCAATGGGCCTCTGCGACGTCTCCTGGAAGTCCTGCAACTACAACCTCTCTCGCGGCAAAGGAGCCTCCATCATGATCGTCATTGGAGGGGCGCAGGAGGCTCTCGATGCTCATCCCGGCACCAACGACCTCACCCTGAGAAAGAGAAAGGGTTTCGTGAGGGTGGCTCTTCGCAATGGGGCATCACTGGTGCCTGTCTTCTCGTTTGGAGAGAACAACCTGTTCGCACAAGTGCCCAATGCTCCGGGTAACGCATCTCTTTTCTCTGGTGCTATATTTCTGTTTCAGTTACATTTCTCATCCCTCTTCGTTCTTTTTTCTTCACAGGAACGCCATTGCGTACGTGGCAAGACAAACTCCAGAAGAGACTCGGCTTCTCGATGCCTCTCTTCACCGGCCGTGGCATTTTCAACTATGACTTTGGTCTGCTGCCCCAAAGAGCAGAGATCGTGTCGGTAGTCGGCGCCCCTTTGCAGGTCCCAAAGATCGAAGAGCCCACAGCAGAAGACGTGGACAAGTGGCACGCTCTTTACATCGAGAAACTGACAGAGCTTTACGACACCTACAAAGACGTCTACGATAAAGATCGTATACGAGACATGAGAGTGCTGCAATAACAATAGAACAAAAGAAGCGAAAGCGAAAGCAAGAAAGAAGAAAGAATTTCTTCTCGCTGTTACTTTGTTGGTATCTATTGAAGAAGACAAGAAGGCACCTGTTCTTGTTCTTCCCTGGGGATGAGAGAGAGAGAGAGAGAGAAGAGAGAGAGAGAGAGAGAGAGAGAGAGAGAGAGGAGAGAGAGAGGAGAGAGAAGAGAGAAGCGAGAAGCGAGAATGATCTAAGAGAAGAAAATGAAAGAAGCCAAAGAATAAAGAAGCCAAGGTCACCATGCCAACCAACCACCAGGCGGTTCAGGTAACGCACATCGAAAAGTCAAGTCGAAACTGGGTGAAAAAAAGTGCATTCCGTTCAAAGAAGACGAACATGTGAAATCCCATCACCAAACTTGAAGATAACTGCGGTCCTCCGTCCGTTACCTTTTGATCTATTTAAATAGCATTCCATTTTCTTCTTTGCTTTCCACATCAACAAACTCACAAACCTACCAACCAACTAACAAAAACATTACAGTCTTGTGGACTAGCTAACCATGAGACAATTGTTGTGCATTGCATTGGGCTTACTTCTGGTATCTGCTGCCTTTGCTGCTTCCTCTAGGAGAGCCGTCAACTATGGAAGCGGGGACGTGTCCTACGATGGTGACGACGTGACTTACGACGGTGGCGACACCTCATACGACGGAGGCGACGTGACCTACGACGGTGGCGACGTTTCCTACGACGGTGGCGACGTTTCCTACGACGGAGGCGATGTTTCTTATGACGGCGGAGACGTTTCCTACGGCGATGATGTTGTTGCGCCTGAGATCACCTGGGAGAAGTATGAGGACACCATCACCATGCCCAAGCTCTACTTTGAGGACGTCGTCTTGGAGGACATCCAGATGAACGACATCTACCCTGGTAACATGAAGGTCCCTGACGTGTACTTCCCTGAGATCCCCATGGGCAACCTTGCGTTCCCCAACGTTCCTGGTCCCAAGATCTACATCCCTGGTAAGACCCATTCTCTCCTTCCTGCTTGTTCTTCGTAGTGCTTAACTTTGTAACAACCGTAGAGATCAAGTTCCCCAAGATAAAGCTTCCTGCCATCAAGCTCCCCGAGATCTGCCTTGAGCCAATTGCGATCCCCAGCATCCCCGCCAGGACAATCGCCCTGGAAGACCTCGAGCTGGAGAACGTTGCCGTGCCCAACATCCAGATCCCCACAGTGGCCGGCCCTGTGATCAAGCTGCCCACCATCAAGATGGCTGACATCAAGTTGCCTCACGTAAAGATCCCCAACGTGAAGGTGCCCGACGTGAATTACGAGTACGAGATCCCCAACATCAGGTTCCCTGAGCCCGAGTATGAGGACGTTCAGACTGGATACTATTAAGTGCTTTGCTTCTTGGAGTGAGCCTGATATAATCGGTCTTCAAGGCATCTTTTGTGTAACTGCGATTGTTGCAAGTTCACGCAAAGCGGCGAAAAACAAAGATTTTGTTTTCTTCAAACCACTATCTTCTTTGCTCTGCACTCTTCTTCCTTCTTCCCTCTTCCTTCTTCCTTCTTCCTTCTTCCTTCTTCCTTCTTCCTTCTTCCTTCTTTGTTATTCAACTCCTTCCCTTAACTTCTCTGTTCTTGCTTTAGTTTACATTGGTTGTCGTTAATTATCGTGGATTTCAAGGCTAGCATCGCGTTGTTCGATTTGTTTGTTCACCGCAGCGTTGACCTCACCCGGATGCAAAATGGTCATCGCTCCGCTCTTCCAAACGGACACAGCGAACACAAAGGAGGAGTCGAAATGAAGCAAGTCGGTCAGTGTGCTAATTCCTTCCTCTCCTCTAACTCCTTTTAGGGGCTGGCCGTTGAGGAGGAAAGTCAGAGAGCCATTGTCTTTGGTGCGGTCTTGGAGGTCTACTATAAGGGTAATGACATCTCCATCGCGCCATATGGGAAGACACGCTAATACTCTGTCTCGTCTGTTGTTCATCTTGGTGAGTCCGGACAAAGATTACATTTTATGAACAAAGAGAGAACGGAAGAAAGAGAGAGAGAAGAGAGAAGAGAGAAGAGAGAAGAGAAGAGAGAATAACGGAAAACGAAAGGAGAGGTATAGAAATACGAAAATCATACCCCTGCACCGTCTCCGCGGATTGCAGTTGCTGCGGCCACCGCCTCATCTTCCCGTCCGACCAGAGGCTCCATCCCACGCAGCTAATGTCCGTGTCCGAGCGAAAGGTGACATTTTTGGCGGGCAGCACGCCCACGCAGACCCAGCCGCAGGGCTCCAAGGGGACCGTGAATTGGACGGAGAAGCTCACCCTTTGGCCGATGGTGATGGTCTGGGAGGTTATCACCGAACCTCTGTTTGTGCTTGCTTTTGTTTTTTGTTTTTTATTAAGGTGTTAGTGTTTGTTTTTTTGGGGTGGAAAAAACAAAAAAAGAAACGTACTTCCAGCTAAAGAGGCGGTCTTATGGTTGGAGGAAAGAGTAACGCCACAGGAGCTGGGGTTCCACTTCCAAAGGCTGTGCTGCTTGTAGCATTCCTTCCAGTCGCACTCCGCCACCGCCGCCTCCCTCGGCAGCTCCTTCAGCCCGTTCTGCAAGCACAGCCGGCGCCACAGGAAGGAGGAGGAGGCGAGCTCGTTCCAGGTCCTGCTGACCACCGCGCTCTGGGCCAGCTCCCTGGCGGACAGCAAGGACAGGATCTCCAGCACCAGCTCGGAGGGCAAAACTTCCAACAACATTATTTTTCTTTTCTTTTTCTTTTTCAATTTTTCTTTCTTTTAATTTTCCTTTTTTAAATGGAAAATCGATTTTCCATGGTGACCAATTGCTGCTCAATAGCTGCAGCAATTGGGCTCCGTGAAATATGCAAAACAAACCGGATGAGAGCGGGCGTCGAACACACAACAAACTTAAACAATGGAAGACGAAGTGCAAGCTCTTGTGATTGACAACGGTTCCGGCATGTGCAAGGCTGGCTTTGCCGGCGATGATGCCCCCCGCGCTGTCTTCCCCTCCATCGTCGGCCGCCCCCGTCACACTGGTGTCATGGTCGGCATGGGACAGAAGGACTCCTACGTCGGTGATGAGGCTCAGTCCAAGCGTGGTATCTTGACCCTCAAGTACCCCATTGAGCACGGCATCGTCACCAACTGGGATGACATGGAGAAGATCTGGCATCACACCTTCTACAACGAGCTCCGCGTTGCCCCCGAGGAGCACCCCGTCTTGCTCACTGAGGCCCCCCTCAACCCCAAGGCTAACCGTGAGAAGATGACTCAGATCATGTTCGAGACCTTCAACACCCCCGCCATGTACGTTGCTATCCAGGCTGTGCTCTCCCTCTACGCCTCTGGCCGTACCACCGGTATCGTGATGGACTCTGGTGACGGTGTGACCCACACTGTGCCCATCTACGAGGGTTACGCCCTTCCCCACGCCATCCTCCGTTTGGACTTGGCTGGCCGTGACTTGACTGACTACCTCATGAAGATCCTGACTGAGCGTGGTTATTCCTTCACCACCACCGCCGAGCGTGAGATCGTGCGTGACATCAAGGAGAAGCTCTGCTACATCGCCCTCGACTTCGAGCAGGAGATGCAGACTGCCGCCTCTTCCTCCGCCCTGGAGAAGTCCTACGAGCTTCCCGACGGTCAGGTCATCACCATCGGTAACGAGCGCTTCAGGTGCCCTGAAGCCCTCTTCCAACCCAGCTTCTTGGGCATGGAGTCTGCTGGTATCCACGAGACCACCTACAACTCCATCATGAAGTGCGACGTTGATATCCGTAAGGACTTGTACGGAAACGTCGTGCTCTCTGGCGGTACCTCCATGTTCCCCGGTATCGCTGACAGGATGCAGAAGGAGTTGACCGCCCTCGCTCCCTCCACCATGAAGATCAAGATCATCGCTCCCCCCGAGCGTAAGTACTCCGTTTGGATTGGTGGCTCCATCTTGGCTTCCCTCTCCACCTTCCAACAGATGTGGATCTCCAAGGAGGAGTACGATGAATCTGGCCCTAGCATCGTGCACCGCAAGTGCTTCTAAGTTTGTTTTAACCTTGTATACATTTTTGAACATAACACATGATAACCAATTCGTTTCCTTTGGTTCCTCTGGCTGCCACCACCACGACAAAGAGAGAGAGAGAGAGAGAGAGAGAGAGAGAAGCGAAGGAAAAACAGGAGCAACAACAAAAACAACAGAACAAGGAAAAGCTACAGGGAGAATGGCACTTGTCCAACTCCTGCGAAACCAGAAGTGGTGACTGTTGGCAAATGAGTACATCACGAATGTAGTGAAGCAGCAGAAAGGGAGGAACGAAAGGGTGAGAGGGAATAGGGAGACGTAAACAAGGTCAATGAACTCGAATGCACGAATATAATTTTATTTTGGTACAAGTTAAAAACACAAAGTATCATATGTCTAAGAAGCATTCAACAAGATAGGGTCTTGGTCCGTTAATGCTTCCCCAGGTTTCCCTTCCTCTTTCCTTGTTTCTTCTACTCTCGGTTCCTCCTCCTCTGGTTTGTCTCCTTCGCCAACTGCCTCATCTACCAATCTGTCATGCTTCTTCTCTTGATCCTGCTCTTTCGCCTTGCTGGCACTGTCTTTCGTTTTGTTTGCTCGTTTTCTTTCTTCTTTGCTGTCCCGTCTCTCGCAACGTTCTTTGTTGTTGCTACTATTACGTTCTCTTGGAGAGAGGGGCGTGCTTCTATTTCTAGGCGACGTTGGAACTAACATTGATGGAGAAGATTCTTGTCTCGGAGAAAGAACTCGAGCTTTCTTCTCTCCTGTCTGTTTGTTGTTCACGGAACCGTGTTTGCCGGAGGATGAAGCGGCAGCAGCTATTTCGTCTTGGGAATGCTGTGCACGAGGAGTTCTTTTTGTCGATGACGAAGGTGTGGGAGGTTGTTGTGGTTGCTCCTCTCCGCCAGTTGGGGTTGTTGAAGCTTTCTTCGTGCTCTCTATTTTCATGTTTTGCATGCTATTCAAACTCATACTTCGTTGGAACTTGGCTCTTTTGTTGACCGTTACTGCAGCTGGTATCTTGTTGGTGGTATCGGGGACATCCACGGATAAGCAACTGTTCTCCGGTTGTGCTGGTGTGGCCGATGAGGATAGAGCTGAAGAAGAGGAGGATTGTTTGAGAACGCTGTTCGCATCTTTGAGGTCGGAAACAGCAAAGCCGACAGCTCGTGCTGCGTTACTTTCGGCTGCCCCGAATGTGACTGAATTGTGCTGTTGTAACAATTGAAATTGTTCTCGTTCAACCTTTTCGAGCTGTGCCTGTTCTTCAGCCTCTGTGTCAAGGGGTTAGTGGTGGCGTTTAGACAAAGACAACAAGCATATTAACGTACGCATGAAACGTTTCATCTGGTGAGTATTAATGATGGACTTGATTGCTTTCAACCATTGGCTCTTCATCTGAGCGGACGGGAAGCAGAAAGTGAACATCTTTTTTCTCTTTACGTCCTTCAAGTCAAACGCATTTTTGATCTCTGTTCAAAGACCAATCATTGTCAGACACATAAAGAAAGAAGAAGAACGCGGAAAACATACTTTCAGTATCGCCAACATCAAAAAGTTTGATGTGTTCATTGCTGAGGTCGATCTGAACGGGAGCTATATAGCCTTCCTTTCTGACCTTGAGAAGCAGGAGCATGTCGTTAAAGAGAACACATCTCCTCTGCAGATCCTTGCTCTTGCTTCGCTTTCCGTTCTTGCACACGTCTAACAATTCTTCCATTAAATATCTCCTTGTTGGTTGAACCAAGCCTAGAGTCTGTTTTGTTTTTTAAACCATCAGGATAAAGAAAGATGCAGGCACAAGGAGAAGATATACTAACGTCTCCTCCGTCAATTGAGTTTTGGAGTTCAAGAATCTTTTGGCGATTCTCGGCCTCACGGTTGCCTTCGTTAACATATTGCACCAGCTTCTCCATGTCCTCCTCCGCCTTTTTCAGGTTGCGGTAGTCCTTATGGGTTTCCTGCGTAACCTCCAACAAAGTCTGCCCACATAACAAAATAATAAAAGTTACATGAAAACTGGAAACCAGATGAGAGAGGTATCCTTACCCTCAACAGAAGTGGATATTTACATATGCGCTGGACAGGTTTGATGAGATAACTGAAGAGGTCGAGACCTCTGCATGCTGGATTGTCGATGCATTCCTGTCATGAAAAAGACAGATCGGTACTAAGGACAGGTTTTGAGGCACGACTAAAAGCCACAAAGGAGAAAAAATGAAGTAACCTGCAAAAACTGTACAAACGGTCGATTAGTCTGCTTCATCTCCGCAAGTGTCTTCAGCGCCAGTGGTTGGTTGGAGCAATACACCGTGTACATTTTGAAGTAATGCATCTGCACGCAACAACAAACGAAAACAGGTTACGCTACTCCTCCATAATGACCGAAAAAGCAAGGTGATAGGTTAACCTACCACAGAGAGAAAAGTATCCCCGATCATTTCCTCCTGGTCCTTGTGCGCCGTTCTGTCAAAGCTCTTCAGCATCTCCTCGTTGACGCCGACCAGCAGCTCCACGTTGCTGAAAATGGTGGAGAGCTTCTGGGGCTCCATCAGCTGCTTTTCCTTGAGCGGGGCGAGAAAAACCTGAATGACGAGTTGCATGTCTCGCACGTAGTCTCGCTCCGTGTTGACGATCTCGTTGATGGCCTCCTTTCTAGTTCGCTCCCGCTTGTCGGGAATATTAGCAGTGCTGGCAGAAGCAGCTGTGGTTGAAATGGAAGAGCCAGAGGTTGACAATGATAACGTTGCAGGAGAAGAAGACGGCGACAAAGAAGGGAGCGATGAAGTGGATGAAGATAGTTTGGATGACGCCTCTTGTTCTGAATGTTCTTCTTCGATTATCGTTCTTTCCTCGGCAACAGCGGTTGGTGATACGGAAGTAGAGTTGGAGAAGAGTGTTGGAGTTTGTGGAGGTGAAGATTTGGTCGAGGAAGAAAGAGAAGAAGAAGCCGAAGGAGGATAGGATGAGGAAGAAAGCGAAGAACAGGAGAGCGAAGAAGGAAAGGACGGAGGGGAGGAGGACAGCAACGAAGAAGGGAGGGCTTCTTTGTGGATTTCTGATTTGGAGCCTCTCCGCAAAGTCCTGCTGCATGCTAACGGGGAAGGAGAACCAGTGGGCGAAGAAGAGGAACCACTTCCTTTTCTTTTAGAAGATCTTTCACCGGAACTCGAAGATGAGGACAAAGACGAAACATTTAAGCTGTGACTACGATCCTTCTTTCGGTGTTCTTTCTTCTCTCTCTTTTCTTTTCGGTCTCGTTTGGAAGGAGAAGATGGGGGAACCGAAGAGGAAGAGGACAAGGAAGAAGAGGAGGATGAGTGAGGCAGGGAATGTGAAAGTGACGGAGAATGGTGAACATCTGAAGAATTGCTTCGAATAAGAGCAGGCGGAAGCGAAACTCCTCTTTCTCTTGGAGACTTTATCGCAACACTTGAAGGAGAAAACGAAATCGGCGACGATGGAGGAATAGAAGGAGGAACAGAAGATAACGGAGAAGATAACGATGGTAAAGACGACCTAGGTGACCCAGTTCCTCCAGTGACCCCTTGCGGTGATAACAGAGAAGCAGAGGATGAAGAAGGAGACTTTATCGGTGGAGGCACACTTGACGGTGGAGGAAGAATGTCCAGGCTTGCCAGGCTCAATGGAGGAGGCAATGCTTGCGCCGAGATGCTAGGCAAGAAAACCAAGTCAACTTCTTGATCGCTGTTGCTGTCATTACCAGTGGTTGTGGCCGAGCTTCCCCCACGAACCGACTCGTCGCTTCGTGATTTAGGAGAAGGAGGTACTCGTTTGATGTGAGAGTCACTCGCATGAGCAGAACGAGAGTGAGGAGAGCGAGGAGAGGAGGTAGATGAAGACCCCAACGCAGAAGATGGCGGAGAACGAGGAGAACAACGAGGAGACGAAGGAGGAGAGCCTGGTATCACAGTTGGTGATGGGGTTGTTGGGGACGTTTGTTGCTTTGTAGGGGAAATAGGGGAAAGTGAAAGTCCTGAATTGGAGGCAGAGAAAGCGGGCAGTTCTAGAGGAGGAGGTTTTTGAGGAGGAGGGGGCAAATGTTGTTGATGGCGAGGGCTGTTGCGAGGGCTCACCATCGCCGTTGCTGATGGTGTTCTCGGCGAAGCGGATTTGCTGGAAGACAAATCCGTCAGCGCGGGCACCACCGAGGGCCGGCTTACCGGCAGATTGCTTTTGAGACTGCCTCCTCCTGAAGTCGGGTCTCTCGGTTGAAGAAGTGGATCGTCGTCATTTTCTGGTGCTGCGGAAATGCTGCCGCTGAAAACTTGAAGGGAGTGAGCCCTCGGGAGTGCGTTGTTTGCCTGAAAATCTGACGATCTTCCAAAGCCTTTCTTTCTTCGGGGGCTAGTTGGGGAAGAAGTCTTTAGTTCAGCTGGTTCTGTGGTTGCAGTTGCATCAACGGTTTGATGCAGGACGCTGTCCTTGTCTTTGTCTTTGTCTTTCTTTTTCTGTACTTTCTTTTTCTCCTTGGTGGTGGCAGATCGTTTCTTCTTGTTGCCGCGCGCTTCTGTTGTGGGAGTGGCGACGGCAGGCGCGGTTGAGATCAGGGTTGTGGTTGCTGATGTATGCGGCCCCGAGGAGGTTGCATTGCCATTGTTGTTAGGAGAGGCGGATTTTTTGGCCAAGAGGTAAGCTCCTTTCATGCTTTGCAAGCTTCTGCTCCTGCTGAGCATTGGTTTCGGGTTTCCTCCCGATTTTTTTTTCTTGCTGGTCTCTTTCTCTTTCTCCATTTGTCTTTACTCCTTCTAAATAATCTTTGTCACTCTTCTGGACCTTCTAATTCTACTAGCTATCTTGATTTAAACAACAACTCCGTCTGAGTTTTGACGCGCAGTTCGCGGTATCGCTATATTGCTTTCGTTTCTCCTCCGGTCCGATATTTGCTGTTGCTGTGCGTCGCCTTAAAATACAAGTAACAGTTGATGAAAGGCTAGTTTGTGGCGAATGGCTGTCCAACACCGTGGAATATCATCACCTCATCCTACTGTCCCGAACCAAAAACCTGCGCCTCCCCCCCTCTTCTTGCCTTTCCACTTGTGCCGTTTTTTTTCTGTTATGTGTTTTTTTTTTTTTGTTGCTTCAACAGCCACCAAAAAGTCCTTTTCACTTTTTATGGTAAACTTCAGGTTTTTAAATAATTAAACCTTACCAAATCTATCCTACGGAGTTACAATCATCTCCGAAGCAGCTCCTTTTGTTGTCACCTAAATCTGTCGACACTCAAACCTGCTCATTTGGTCGTCCAAACGTGCACCTCCATGCCTTGAATGTCGACATTTAATATTTGTTTGGTGTCCGCAAGAAATCCTAACGGCTCTCCGATACATTTGTTGCTTTTTCGTTTTTTGTTTTAACCCGAAAAAACAGAAAGAAAAACAGCATGCAAGCGCCGCAAGCGGAAAATGTGGGCATGGACAAAGTCATAGAGTCTGTGGCCGATGCAGTGTCACAGCTCGTTGTGTTTGCTCTTGAAGCTGGTGCCGTTTTGTTTTTTTTTTTCTCTTCCCCAAAACACAACAAAAAAAAAAATATCTCAAGAAGATATTTGGAAGCGTTACATCAGAGAATCTGATCATCTTTTTCTTTTTCTTTATTTTTGTGAATGTGTTTTCCCAACAACAAACAGAAAGCAATGACACTGTCTTGCCCAACGTGGCTAAGGGCTGTGAGGCCGTGCGTGTGACGGTGAATGGCCTGATTGATGTGGTCGAAGACATGGCCAGAAAGTTTGGAGATGAGCCTCACATTCAATCCAAAGTATATATGTTCTTCACTCTTTGCTCCTCTTTTTCCGTTCTTTGTTTTTTTTCTTCTATATTGGCCTTTCTTTCTCTTCTCCTCCTCCTCCTCTCTCTCTCGCTCTCTCTCTGTTTCCTTTCTGTCTCTCAGTGTCTCATTGTGTCTAGATCTCTATCACTGTTTCTCACTCTGATTGTCTCGTCTCCTCTCTCTCTCTCTCTCTCTCTCTCTCCCTCTCGCTTTGTCTCCCTGACTCTCTCTTCTCACCCAAAAAAAATTTGGGATAAAAAACAAAAAAGATGAACGACACAGCAGGAAAGATTAAAGCAGAGACATCGAGACTCACTAACGCCGCTCAAAGTATCTCCAAGAACCAATTCGACCAGCAGGCAAAGAAGCAGCTTATGCAGACCGCCAAAGAGGTGCTGCAAGGCACCGTCCAAGAGCTGCACTTGGCCGATAAGTATGATGTGCTGAAGATCATCAAGGCTGCAGAGGCCTGTCAGCAGGATGTACGCGCCACTGGCGTTGTTGTTACTCGTGTTCAACAGGTTTGTTTGTTCTCTTTGATGTTATCTTCTCTTGTTCGTTTCTCTATCTCTTCTCTCTTCTTCGTTTTACTCAACAACACACAAATAATCACATTAAAATAAACCAGGTGACGGATGTTGCTAAAAGTATCTCAGCAAAAGCGGTGGAGCTTGTAAAGCTCGTTAATGCCAGAATCCGAATGTTGCCGGACCCCATCATGAAATCGAGGCTCACTGACGCTGTACAGATCCTTAGGACTGGCATTTCGGACCTTGTTAGGGCCATGGGAGAAGTTCTCAAGTATCCTGGCGATGCTCAAGGTTGGTGCTTCATTGGTGTGTCACCTCTGTTCATTCAACTGAACATTCTTTTAAAAATACAACCAGTACAAGGACGACAGAGACAACTTGCAGAGATGGTGACTGGCGCATTGAACGAGATTGTGGAAGTTGCCAAGCTTTCCTGCAAGACCCTGTTTGATGCTCTCGACTTTGATATCGGCGAGCCTAGCTCTGCCGAGTTCTATAACGTTGTAAATGCCGCTGCTGGACTTCGTACGCTCTTTCTTCGGATCATTTTTCTTCTGTGCTGATGCTCAAATACTGACTCTCTGTCCCGTTACTTTCTCGTTTTCCTCGTTAGAACTCGCTCATTCCAAATTGTTGGAAGGCATCAACCGTTTGGATGACGCCGCAGCTAAGCGTTTGGCCCAAGAGGCCGCCAAGGCATTACAAATGATCAACGGAGCTCTAGCCGCTGCTAGAAGGATCGCTGAGACCTGCGAAGATCCCGCTCTCAAGGAGAAGTTGTTAAACGCTATTTCTAACTTGGAGAGGATCCAACAACAACTCGTTCCTTTGGTGAAGGTATACTTTTTTTTTTCTTCTTGTTCTTCTCAATCTCTTCTTTAGGGTCAACAATGCATAAAACTCAACCAAATTAAACTTTAACAGGCGGCCTTAGCCGGAGACAAAGACGCATTACGAAAGCTGCAACAGCTCCTGGACGAAGCCAGGCGTTACGCCGACGACATCGCGGAAGTTGCACGATGGGAAGAACTCCGCGCCGCTGCAGCCGCCGTGGATGACTCCATCGACCGCTTGGGCGCCGCCCTGGACAAAGGAGACCGAGTGGGAGCCAGAGCTGCTGCCAACGATCTCAAGAGAAATTTGCAGAGAGAGTTGGAGCTTCTGGAGGAGTTGGAGGGATTGGTCAAGGATGAGTATTGGAAGAAACGCTTGGCGGACATCCGGAAGAGGTTGGCCGAGCTGAAGCCTTTGTTTGATAGAGCTGTAGAAGATGCTATTGCTAACCCGCAAGGTACTTACTTGGTGTTAACTCTTTTCTTTCGTTCTCTTCTAATACACAAACAAAAATAGACAGAGCAGCAAGAGCTCGCTTGGACGACATCACCAACAACATCAAAGAAGCCAACGCCGACCTGCGCAATGCCTTCCCTGGCAAGTTTGGTCAGGCTCCTCCCACCCCCGCTCCCCAACCCACCTCTCGCGCCCTCACCGGCGACGCCATGATCGACGCCGCCAACAAGGTCCACGACGCGCTGGACCTCAAGGGAGAGTTTGACGAGTCTACGCCCGAGGGTCGCGTCTACGCCGCCTCTCGCCGCGTCGCCGAGGAGATGATCAAGCTCTCCGAGGCCGCCAACAAAGGAGACAAGAAGACGGCCATCGAGTGCGCCCGCAAGATCGCTGATTACGTCAAGGACCTCAACCGCAACACCAACGAGATAGCCGGCAAGTGCAAGGACCCTATCCTCCGCGATCAGGTGTTGAGCGTGGCTGGCGCTGTCGTCAACATGAGCGTCCAGCTGAAGGTCATCACGGCGGTGAAGGCCGGCAGCGCGGAGAACGACCCCACCATCAAAGCGCAGCTGGTGCGCTGTGCGGAGGGGCTGGCTAGCAACTTGGTCAACACTTGCAACGCCGTTGAGATTGCTGGCATTCGTTACTGAGGAGAAAAGAGGACAAAAAGGAAGAGGTTTACTTGGTTCTTTTTTGTTTTTTTGTTTTTTTCTTTTTGCATTAGGAGAAGGGAATGTAGATGGTTTGTACGAAAATAACATATAAAAAGCTCCTACTTTGTCATCCGTGCCGTTCCCTTCTCTTCTCTCCTCTCTCCTTTGCTCTCCCCTCTCTCCTCTCCTCTCTCCCCTCTCTCCTCTCCTCTCTCATTCTCCTCTCTCCTCTCCTCTCTCCTCTCCTCTCTCCTCTCCTCTCTCCTCTCTCTGCGTCTACCAAATCGTGCAACAAAGCTGCTCAAGCCAAGCTATTTTTGTGGACGCCAACAATTATACCTTAAAATGTTAAGGTAACAACTCAGCAGCAATTCAGCGGAAAACGTGCACCCTTCCAATCAATCAAAATAAAATTAAAAAAAAAATAGAACGAAAGGAAAAAAGAAGAAGAGCAGAGAAACGACTGTTCTTTCCTTCCCTCCTTCTCCTCTTCCGCTTTCCCCCTTTTTTTTTTTTTCATTCATTTCGTTTCTCTCCTTAGTGGTGCTACGCGAGAGCCAAGCTGCATGGGCTAAAGGTTTTTCTTTTTTTTTTTTTTAAAAAAAACAATACAAGTTAAGAAGAAGAAAGAGAGACAAAGATGACGTGGTTGGCCATCCCGATCGAGATTGTTGGCTGGGCTTATTTTTGCATGTGGGGAGTTTGTTACTATCCTCAGGTTCGTGCTCGCTCCCTTATTTTTTTAAAAAAAGGATTTACTCCTTTAATGTTTCCTCTCTTATCTTTGTTTACTTCTTTTTTCTGTTCCCATCCTTCCGTAGATCTGGAAAAATTGGAGAAATCAAAGGTTCGTTTTTTTTTTGTGGTCCTATTTTTTTTTTTTAAAAAAAAATCCGTATGTTGTTTATAAACCAAACAAACAAAAGCGTGTTGGGTTGGTCGATGGACTTTGTATGTTATAACACTTTTGGGTATGCTTGCTACCTTGTCTTCAACTTGAACTTGTATTGGAACGAAGACATTCGCCGTGAGGTTATTACAATTCTCTCCTCCTTCTTCTTCTCCTTGTTGTTTTGTTGTTTTGTCTGCTTTGGTTCTCTCCGTTCTCTTTGTCTCATGTTGTCGTTCTTGTGTTCTTTCTCTTCTGTCGTTCGCTCTCTCTCTCTCTCTCTCTCTCTCTCTCTCTCTCTCTCTCTCTCTCTCTCTTACGTAAGCTTCTTGCTCCTCTCTTCTCCTATTCGCAATTCTCTGCTCATCTCAAATCCTCTTCTTTCGTTCTCTTCTTGTTTTCTCCATTCTTGCTCCCTCTTTCTCCGCCTTCTTCCAGTTAGTTAAATAACTGAAACACCGAACAAATATATATATTTTAAAATATCAGTATCGAGAAAAGCATCATGGAGAGGAAGTGCCAGTTCGGATACAGGACGTCATTTTCACCATTCATGGCTTCTTTGCCTGTCTTATGCAACTCACTCAAATCTTTCTCTACCGGCGCAATGAAGTATTCTTCTCGCTCTTCTTCTTTTACCTCTCGTCCCTTCTTTCTTTATTGTTGCATCGCTTCATGTATCTCTTTCAGTCTTCATCTTTCTAACCATGTTGCAGACTCCACTCCAAACAAAACTCTCTCTCGGCTGCAAAGTCATTCTTCTGCTTATGGCCATAACAGCGGTGGCTCTCGTCATCTTTGGCTCCACTCCAGCAATGGGCACGCAGGGCTCCTGGTTGATGGCATTTACAGTGTTGGGCATGTTCAAGACGACCGCCAGCTTCCTGAAATACGCCCCTCAGGCGTGGCTCCATTTCAGGCAGAAGGCGGTCACCGGATTGAGTTTGGGTTATGTCTTCTTGGACTTGGGTGGTGGCATCTGCTCCACTTTGCATATGATCTTGTTGGCGATTGATACACGTGCGTTTTTGTTTTGCTCTGTTTTCTTTTTTATATTAACCTTGTAAAACCAACAAAACAACAAACAGATCACGCAGCGGAGATAACAGGCAACTTTCCAAAGTTCCTTTTGGCTGTTGAGGCCATCCTCTTTGAAATCCTATTCATCATCCAAAGATACGTGTTCTATCGAAAGAATAGCAACGAGTTCCAACGCCAAAAGACGCGCGGTGTCAGCTTCTCTCAAAGTGCAGCGGATGAGTACCTCTACTCCGAAGCCGATCCTCTGGCCATTCATCCGGCTTCCTCGTCTTCTTCCACTCCCTCTTCCTCGTTCGTCTACACAAGTTTGCATGGTGGTGAAGGAGGAAGCTCTCACAAAACCATCGTTGGAACTCATCGTCACAACAAATCTTCCGATGTTTCTGACTCTGATATCGAACCGTTGCTCCCTTAAACACACAGAAACAAAAAGTAAAGAGAAAAGAAAGAAAAAGCATTTTTATCTTTGCTCTCTCTCTCTCTCTCTCTCGTTTTAGATGAACCTTGCCTCGCGTGCTTTCTTCTCTTGTTCAATAAGAGAAGCAATGTCACGACGAAGCGGCACGTAGTTGCTCACCCTGCCGTTGCCCATCTTTCCGATGGCGACCACCTTCCATCTCTTCGGATCCGCCTTGGTTCGGGCCAACTTGCACATCACCACCGAGATGTAGTTTCCGGTTTGCTCCAAGGAGTATCGGCAGAGCTCAAAGCCATCGCGAGGATCCGTCAGGCTGACCCAAGGGTGCTCCACGCCGGCCAGCGTGGTGGTCCACCCGCTGATGGCCAGCCAGAGAGAGGTGCAGTTGGCCGGAAGGCTGTGGAGATGGATGGTGACGGTGTGTTCTCCCGATTGCTTGGCAGCGTTCATTACATCTCCTGTTGTTTCATAATGTGAGAAGAAAGAAAGAAAGAAAGAAGGAAGAACGAACCGGAATGAACGAGGGCTTTATCGAGGGCATGACGATGTTGGAAATCAACGACATCCAGCTCTTTGCCTTCGTCGCTGTAGGCGAAGCAAGAGGCGTCGAGGAACAGCGTTGAGCCTTGATAGTTCCACCCAAGTTTCATCAATACCTCGTCGAGATCAGGAGAGGCAACGTAGGACTCTCCCTGACGAAGAATCTTGGAGACACCGCTCTTCTGAATGGCGCTCCAATCGGTATCAGCCGCATGATAACCCCTTCGAAGAGAGTTGCAGACGCCATCGCGCAGCATTTGCGCGAGTTGAGGCGCTGACGGCACTTCCATGTGCATTGTGGTCCAAAACTCACTATGAAGAGAGAGAGCGAGAGAGCAGCGAAGTAAGAAAATGAGAACAAAGATAGAAAAGAGAAAGGAATAACGTACTCCCAAGAATCGACCTCCAGAATGCGCTTGATGTACGACTGAAGAGCCAGTTGCTGGGCGTAACTTGGTGCCCCTAAATAACGGTCATAGTACCTTGCCACCTGTGCCAGCGACATTCCTTTGGGTCGTGCCACCTTTTATATGAGAGAGAGTATGTGTCAATATCAAAAAGAGAAATACAAAAGTGAGGAGGAAAGAAAAAAGACTTACGTTCACCAAGAAATACACCTGGAACATCAAAAGGCGTTTGCTGACTTTTGTCGAGACCCATCCTTGGGAGATTCTCAGCTGTTCCATCTCAGCGGTATCCTTTAATAAAGAGAGGCAGAGTCAACATTTTTAACAAAGCAAAGAGCGAAACAAGAAAGAAGCAAGAAGAAAGTTAACAAAATGAAGTTTCATAACGTACCGGTTCAGCGCCAGGTAGTGCTATGTTGGCCAGACGTGGTTCATCTTTGCAGATCCAAAGAGCATTACGATCAAAGTTCTCTCGGAGATAGCAGTCCGCCACGTCTTCCCACTTGTACTTTTCGCTCACCGTCAACAATGGAAGCCAGTTTCCAAGCGAAGGGCATTGCTGCGATAGCACAGAGAAGAATGAGAACAAAAGAAACGAGAGAGAAAGCGACAAGAAAACAAGTCATAGAGAGTTTCGACGTACATCCTTGTGGCGAGCCTCTTCCGACGCACAAAAAGAGCGAATGCGCTCCTCCACCGCTTCTTGGAGAGAAGGATAGAGCTTCAAGAACGCCATCAGCAGACGATGAAACGCGGCGTAGCCTTGCAACGCACGAATGGAGGCATGTGTGCCTTTGTCCGCGATCAGCACCACCATCGTCATCATCAGCTTCGGCAACACCTTTTTCAAAAACAGAACAGAAAAAAGTGAGTTACATAACTAGTATAACAAGGAAAGTAAGAAAGTTACTTACATCCAACACCATTTCGGGGTGGAAGCCGCCTTCTTCCACTTCCAAAGACTCGCCTTCTTTTTCTTTTTCTTTTTCTTTCTCCTCAGAAGCTTCCAATTCCATCGTTGAAGAAGAGGCAGGAGCAGAGGCAGATGAAGAAGCAACAATGGATTCCTCTTTCTCTTTGCCTTTCTCCTCTTTTTCTTTTTCTTCATCGGCTTTTTCCATCTCAACCACTTTTTCTTCTGTTGTTTGAGTTGTTGCTTCTTTGCTCTTCTTCAAGCTTTTGGCTTTCCACAACTTTCTCTTCAAAGCTCTGTTGCTCATTACTTTCGTTGAAGAAGCAGTGGATGATGGTGGCTGCTTGTTCCAGTTTGGACACAACTTAACAATCGTTTTCTAAACATTAAAACACCGTTAACAAAGAACTAAAGACAGAAAGAAGAAAGAAGAAAGATGAAATACAAACCTTGAAATAGGGCAAAGCTCTCCTAAAGTGCTCTTCAGAGATGTAGAGAGGAAGCCAATCGCTAAAGTCCTCGTTCCAAACGCTTACTCGCGTGCCGTAACGATGAAAGGCCGTGGCTGAGAGAATGTCCAACGTGCTGCTAATATAGTCCACTTGCTTCGTTCTGCATTTGAAAAGCAAATGATTAAATATAGAAGAATGAATAAGAGAGAAAGAGAAAGAGAAAGAGAAAGAGAAAGAGAAAGAGAAAGAGAGAGAGAGAGAGAGAGAGAGAGAGAGAGAAGAACAAGAAGAAGAAGAAGAAGAAGAAGGAATAAAGGGGTTACCTGGGATTAATGGTGTAAACAACAGGAACGCCCAAAACGTCTTCGGTGGGTCCAGTCTTGTTGACATAACAGCAAAGGTCTCTGTCGATTTGGTTTCGCTCCGTCTCGAAGACAAGCTTCCATTCAGCCATGTTTTGAGCCGTCAGCTTGCTTTCTGGGTGATGAATGGAAAACAGGTCTCTCCAAAGCCAACCATCTGAAAGAAAAAAAGAGCGTTAGAGAGAAACAAAGAAGAGGAGGAGGAAGAAGAAGCAGAAAAAGGTACCTTCACAAAGAGAATACAGAGCACGACAAGTAGAAGCAGCAGAGAGCAGGTCGCGAGCCGACAAGAATGAAAGAATGTGGATCATCACTTCGTATGGCAATCTATCAAAGTTGCCGTAAGACGAATGTTCCTCTTCTTCTATCTCCTTTTCCTTCTCTTTCTCCTTCTCTTTCTTATTCTCCGTTACTTCCAAAGCAGGAAGAGCCAATTTTTGAGAAAGAATGCGATGAAGCACGAGTCGTCTATTCTTCGTGATCAGTTTTTGAACCTCTTCCGTCCAATCCACTCTTCCTCGATCCACTTTTTCTGGTTCTTGCTCTTCAACCTCTTCTTCTTCCTCTTCTTCTCCTCTCTTTCGTTTCATACTTCTTCTCTCTTTTTCCGTCTCTTTCTCCTTCTCTTTTTCACCAGTGGTATCGTAAGCGGAAGGAGGCAACATGGAGGAATGAAAGCGAACCACCTTCTTGCGTTGAGAGTGTTGTTCGAGTTGAGCAGCCGTTGGGAAGGCGGGCCAATGACCGAATGGAGATTCTCCTTTGTGTCCGCATTGTTCACACTCGAATTGTTTTGCGTGACGAACGGCATCATTGAAGTCTCCCATCTTTGCAGTGGCCTATTGGTGGTTTTGGTTTTAACAGTGAGAAGAAGAGAAGCAGAGAAGAAAGCAGAAGAAAGAATAAAGAAGAAAGAAGAACGAAAAGCAAGAAGAAAGAAAGTACCCATTGACGCGACTCATCCAACAGAAAAGACTGCAGCTGCATCAGCAACGAATGTACCGAATAGGCCGAACTCCATCCTCTGTAGGGCGTCTTCTCGTCCTCATCAGGTGGCTCCAACATGTCCAAACACACGTAGTAATGATCTCCTTCTTCTTCAAGTCTTCTCTCTGTCTTTTGTGCTGTTGAAGAAGTGGCTGTGGATGAAGAAGCAGCAGCAGCAGCAGCAGTCATGTTGCGAGCGTACTCTTGCACAAAGACTGCCAGCGAACGAACGTCTCCTTGTCTGCTGTGAAAGACGTTTGGATGAGGCAAGAAGGTGCAGAGCTTCACGATGGGCGGCTCCATCGGATACGTTCGGGGAAAACGTATGATGAGATGGAAGCAAGTCGTCTCGTCCGTACGAACTGGGGTAAGCAAAGAGAAAAAAGAAAGTTAGACATGAAGAAAGACAAAAGGCGAAACAAGAAAGCAAGCATGAAACAAAAGAAAGAAGAAGAAAAAACGGAAAGAAGAAACGAAAGAAGGAGAACATACTATTGGCATGCCAAGTGAAGATGTCATTAGGCAAAGGCAAGGCGGTACAATTGGGTAATGGGTCCCGTTGCAGCTCTTTCAAGTCTTTCAAAAGCCTGGTAAGGGCAAGACTGGAGGTGCTGGCCGAGCCATCGCTCCTCGTTCCTCTGCGTTCGTTGATGATTGCTCTTCGAAGTTGCTTTCTCTTCATATCTGTAACGTTTGTTTAGAGACATGACATTCTAAGAGAGAAAGAGAGAGAGGGAGGGAGAGAGAGAAGGAGAGAACGTACGCTCTTGCTTGGCAATGGAACACAAGTTCTCGAGGCTGTAGAGAAAAGGAGAAATGGGGGCTGCTTCTCCCTGTTCTTCTTCCTCTTCTTTCTCTTCTGCTCTCCTAGTAATGGCAGCTATAACCTTCTTCGCATCGTTAGGATAAAGTTGAACGTGCTTGTGCCATTCTTTTTCCGTCTCTGAGAACTTTCTCTTCTTTTTGTTGTTGCTGTTTTGTTCTCCAACAAAGGATAGAGGTAACGTTGCTGTTGTATCCGAAGAGGCAGTTTGTGAGGCATCGTCCGTTGTCACCCAAAAGCTTAACTGGTTGAGACGTTGTCCAGCTTTGGATGGATCAAACGGTCCTTTCAAACCACTGTTTCAAGTTTGTTTGTGAGAAGAGAGAGAGAGAGAGAGAGAGAGAGAGAGAGAGAGAATAAAAGAAAAGAAACAGACCATTTCAAAAACTCTTGAATGGTGGCAGGATACCTCTTGCCCAAAACAGCCAACACGTTCTCAGCGGGACTCGACAAATGCAGCCTCTTCACCAGATAGCTCAACGTCATCGGACGATTCTCGCAGCTCGCTCTCAGCGAAACGGCCTTGCAGCTCGCTTTCGCTTTCGCTTCCTGCTTCCTCTGCTTAAGCTTAAGCTTCATCTTCTTTCTCTGCATTCTTTTCTTTTGCTTCTTCTTCTCCTCCCGTTGTTCTTTCGTTAGCTTCACCGTAGTTGTCGTTGTCGTCGCCTTTTCTTCTTCTTGTTTGTTTTCTTCCTTCTTTTCTTCTTCCACAATTGTCATTTTGTTTTCTTCTTCTGCTTTGG